>BGNK01001071.1:155734-163565 GCA_003297005.1 Symbiodinium sp. clade A Y106 | reverse complement strand
GTCATCGGCTGGATTCACTCATCCAATCGCCCCAGCAGCCCTGATCACTATGTCGGCACAACCAACAAACGAACTGACATGTTCCATAGCCGAGACTGGCATGATCTCACTTTTTCAACACAGTCCGTAGAAATACTCAGTGGCTCGGGCAACCGTGTACTTAAAAGCACCAATTAAGCTGCGACTTCCTGCTGAAGATGGGTGTGTAACTACATTAGTCTATTAAGTTAAGGACTGTGNAATTAAGCTGCGACTTCCTGCTGAAGATGGGTGTGTAACTACATTAGTCTATTAAGTTAAGGACTGTGTTTCACCTCCAGCCGACAGTCCAGGCTGAGCCAGTGTCGGGACACAAATTTCGACGTCAGAGAATCATCGGAGCAGAACTGTTTGACCATTGATTGATTGACTGCGGATTCAATTCAATAGTTCCCTTCATTGCCATCTAGGCTTACCTTGTCAATGATCATTGACGGTACNNNATTGACTGCGGATTCAATTCAATAGTTCCCTTCATTGCCATCTAGGCTTACCTTGTCAATGATCATTGACGGTACGTGTGCAGCTCCTCCTGCAGTTCCAGCAATGCTTCAATCATATATTCACGATTTTGGAATGGAGCATAGTAAGCTCGCTGCTTGATCCACAAGGCAATGGCTTTTTCCATGGAAAACGAGGCAAAAGCCATGACTAAGGCACAATATGCAGCACAGGTCCTGTTNTTCCATGGAAAACGAGGCAAAAGCCATGACTAAGGCACAATATGCAGCACAGGTCCTGTTAATGCCACCATAGCAATGGATAAGCACACGAACTGGCCTTCTGTTGCCTTGCCTCCAAATCTTTCGACCACACTTCATCGACTCCAACATTGCAAGAGCATTGCCGAGCTCACCAGGGAATGACTCCTCAGCCACCTTCAATCCACTGGGTGAGACGGAAGCTAGTGGTCCATTACGACAGAGTCTGCCCGCGTCACTTCCCTTGATGGAGCCCTTGATGTCATTGAATACATTGAAGGGGCTCTTGTCAAATGAGCCCTTCACCGACCCTTTCGACGGGAGGATGGAGCACTGATGATGACCCTTACTCATTGCCTTGCCCTTGCCCTTGGTGTTGTCCTTGCCCTTGCTGCCGTTCTTGCCCTAGTAAAACGGAAACCGTGAGACGCTTTGACTTTGGCAGATCTCGTCGTCTTCATGATGCCAGCATGACAGAATCTGTCTGAAATCTGAAATGAGGCGGCGCCAAACACTCTTGAACTCGTTACTTCTTTGCTCAGCATCAAAGGCATTGGCATGAGTTTGATCCCAGCCACCATACCGAAGATGTGCAATACCATACGTTCCACATTTCGCCAAATGCTCATACCAGTCCCATGGCTCNGCATGAGTTTGATCCCAGCCACCATACCGAAGATGTGCAATACCATACGTTCCACATTTCGCCAAATGCTCATACCAGTCCCATGGCTCACATTGGCGAGATCGGTCATCTCCGTTCATTGCGATGACAATGTCAGGCTTGACCTGCATCTTGTCAATGCGGATCGGACAACCAAGACTGCCAACAAACAGTTGCCACTTGGGGTGGTCGTAAATCAGAACATCATCCATGGGCCATGTNCATTTCGCCAAATGCTCATACCAGTCCCATGGCTCACATTGGCGAGATCGGTCATCTCCGTTCATGGCGATGACAATGTCAGGCTTGACCTGCATCTTGTCAATGCGGATCGGACAACCCAGACTGCCAACAAACAGTTGCCACTTGGGGTGGTCGTAAATCAGAACATCATCCATGGGCCATGTATGGACATCATGCTGGCTTGGCGGAGGTGGTGGCATTGCTCCCTTTTTCCCAACTGTTTGGCCGGTCCAGGCTTTGTACAACTTCATATCCAAAGGTCCGAAATCTTGTACGGCCACTGTTGCCTCTTTGATTCTTTGATCCAGTTTTGCAGCCCTGCAGAGCATTTGAACCCCAGAGTCATAGTCGAGAGGTGATCTGTCACAGTTTAGACAGGTCCATTGAAGTTGTTTCAAGGCTTGGTTCCAGTAATCACTGCCAAACTCAACGTCAATTTCAANTCATGAGGGTGGGCCGAAGAACCCGGACTCCCACTCTGGCACTCTGCCTTCGGATCGTATGATGACATTGAGCACCACATTGCGTTTGACTTGGTCATGGCCATCAACTCGAAAGTCTCAATGGAATGCGAAAGTATATCATCTAATCATCATACAGGATGATTCGTTATATTGATTCATTCATCATGTTGCAGCACACGTCAATCACTTCGCTTGAAACGGCCGCAGCAGATGTGTTCCATGGTGGGTGCTTACAAGAAAACACACTCACAGCACGGCAGCCTGAGGCCTCGGCGATGCACTTGACTTGTGACGACGTAGAAGCCGTTACCTTAACTTAATGTATTGTAGACGTAGAGGACGAAGCCAGGTCCCAGGTAGAACAGCAGGAGGCAGTTACAAATAAAAGACAAACAAAAACAAATAAAAACAAATAAAGACAAATAAAAACAAAAAAAGACAAAACAAAACAAATAAAGACAAAGTTTGCCAAATACGAACATAAATAAGGTTTTTGGGCCCTTTACATATAAGCCCTGTTGATCTAATCCCTGTTGTTCTGGTTCGGCGCAAACGGTTAAGGATTTAGGGGTTAGACCCTCTAGTTAAGGAGTCATAACCTATTATTTTGTTGGGTTTGGGGATACAGGTAGACCTAAGAGTAACCTAGGAATAACAAGGGTGCCCTTTTTGGTTTTAAGGGGGTTATCAGGTAACCTAAACCCTAAAAAGGGAATAAGGGCCTACCCTGGGTCCTGGAGGAATATTCCATGAAATCATACTAGGGATCCTACTATAACTTGAGGTATATTCCTTATAATTCCCGTCTTGAGCCCGTATAGATCCCTTCAAGGAACAATTAGGGGTATACTCCTTAATCAAGGGATATTGGAGTCTCTGGGTTTGGGGCCACGAGCTCCGGTCCCAACCGACAGGGATCAGCCAAGCCTAACTCGGATGCCAGGCTCTAGCCTCCTTAGGGGATGTGGGTTCTTCAGGTTTAGGGTTTATAGGGTTTTGAGTTTAGAATTTAGGGTTTAGGGTATGTGGGTTCTTTGGGGGATGTGGGTTTAGGGTCTAGGGTCTAGGATACGTCGCAAGACCGAACCCCTCAGTCCCACACTCTGTTCCCAGAGTCCTGAAGCCTTCAAATGTCAAAACAAGAGGATGCAAGCCCCAAGTTAAGTCCATTCCCTGAAGCACACACTCCCAAACACTACCTGAAAATACAAAACCTATTGTTTCGGCAATATACCGTGTAAGTAAGGGGAGATCATAACCCACTGTTTTGTAGGGTCTGGAGCTACAGGTAAGGCTCGAACCCTTCAGCCGCAAACAAGCCCCAAACGTCTTGCATGGTTTTGGGGCTGTAGGATTTCGGAAGAAGTCCGTGCACCAGAAATCCAAATTGTAAGGTTCAGGGCTTTACGTTCCAGGGTTTAGGGTTTCAGGGTTCGGGGCGTGGGTTGAGGTGCCAAGAAGTGTTGCAGAGATGACAGTTGAAGTTTAGGGTCATCCACAATTCCCAAGACCTGACACAACCATCAATGCAACCCCAGCTGAAAGCAGATCAGAAGCGCCCAAACTCGCTCCCCTGTGGCTGCAGACAGTGCCTGAAGCCCGCCCGCATCATTCTCCTTGCAGTTCCGACCGATTTCGGGTTATGGTTTACGGTCAGAACTTAGGGGTTAGGGTTGAGTGCTTGAGACTGTGAGTTTTTTGCTTATGAGTGCAGGCTGACACGTTTTAAAGTAGATGACCAGACAGATGCCAAAGTGCAGTACATGTATGTACAGGGTGTATATATATATACACACATAAAACATGCGTGTGTGTGTGTGCGTCACTACTTATGTATGCGTGTTTATTACATATACATATGTCTGTCGTATGTATGTATGCATGTATGTATGTATGCATGCGTGGATGTGGATATATATATATATATTTATTTAGTTATTATTGTGTGTGTGTGTTTATGCACAACGTCAACACATGAATAATTAGACCGTGTACTCCTGCATGCAGTATCTAACTATCTATCTACCTAAATGCTGCTGTGCATTATGTTCGCCCGAGCAAGACAATGCAGAATTAGGGTGGGCTTCAACATACGCTCGAAATTTTATCATGATATTTCACGACCAGGTGCAGGCTGTTGAAAACAAGGCGTCCCGCATAGGGAGCATGTTTGGTCTTGGCCCGTAGACCCCAAGCCACACTCCGATACATAAAGCTGCAAATCGTGAAACAACGGAAGCTAGATCAAGATAACACCTTGCAGCAGCGGAAAAATCCAGCGCCGATGTAAGTAAGCCTCAACGACCGCCTTCTGAGGACCACTAAACGTAAAGAATGAAGAACACAAGATTCAACACACTCCCTGTGTACATTTTTCATTGTATAGTCGAACCTGATATACTAAAATACAGCGTAGCACAACACGGTATAAGAAAGATCGATACAATATAACAAAGTCTATAACACAACATGACAGCATGTACGAAATAATGACATAACAAGACATAGTAGAATGATATATGATCTAATGTAATGTGACATAGTATAGTACAGTCTGACATATTTCAAGAAAGTTAACAGCATACCGTAATATAAGAACTTACTACATGGTATAAACAATATGATATGAATCCTTGGAATAGCCATTGAAGACCATGCCCTCTGCGCATGCTACGCCACCTGGGCGGTGCAGGTGTTGTGGTTTGAGGTATAGGGTTAGGGGTTTCCAGAGAGAAGGCTTCGAGTTTGGGATGGAAACTCATAGACATGCAAGTGTGAAGTGTCCGGGTAGCGTCAAGGGTTGATTGAGTTGGGGTGTACCGATACAGCGAGCATACCGTGCAACAAAGGTTCCAACCCTGAAATGGGCGCTTCAGGAAACAAGGGACCCCTTTGTAGACCCCCAAGGAGTCGAGAAGACTCCTAGGCAAGAGATCCTCAATTTTGACCCGCTCTCCCCCCCCCCCTGCCCAACCCCAAACCCTAAACCCTGAACCCCTAAACCCCAAACCCTATAATAAACGACCCTAAATCAGTTTTGGCCCAGGCACCCAAGGTGAAGGTACCAGGACTCAGCCCAGGCACCCTCCAGATCTCCGAGCCGTCCTCTGAGATTACTAGGATCTCTCTCTTTCTCTCCCCTTTCTTTTTGTATCTTTTCATATTTGTTGGTTTGCTTTTCTCCCTGTCTCTCTCTGTCTCTATATCTGTTCATGTGTTCATGTGTATATTTGTGTGTATATGTTATTTGTTTATACATACTAGACACACGCGCATGCTTCGCACGCACATCGCGTCCCTGCGATGCCAGTCAGTAATAAGAGAGGGGGCATTGCTCTTCTGAAGGGTTCGTGGAAAATACCTCAGCCTGTTGATCTGTGTGATTGTGATCTATATGGGTATCCAAAGCTGGGAACCCTTGCTGGCTAGCTTGCTTGGCGTGTCGAGGCCGAGGGCTACGCTATCCGCCCGCTGCGCATCCCTCCTCTGCCTCTCTCGCTCTCTCTCTCTCGCTTTCTCTCTCTGTCTGTTATATACATATGTATGTATGTATACATAAATATATATATTTAAATATAAAGTGTATACTTGCATATATGTATATGTCTGTGTACAAATATGCGTAGACATATCATTGTATATGTGTATGCATATAAATAAGCAAATAAGTACGTGTGTATATATATATATATATATATATATGCGCATGTGGTATGTATGGTATGGTATGCAAGCGTATACGTGTATGTGTATATATATATATATATACATAGGTATATTTGCGTGTGTGTATATATATATATATATTGTGTGTGTGTGTGTGTTTGTGCGCCTGTGTCTGTCTGTCAATTGCTAGACTACCTACCAAAGGATAGATACATCATTGCTCTTTGACAAGGGTCTTGAAGCCATTAAAGTCATTAAAGGCTTCACTTGTTCCGGCGGCTATAGTGACAGCCGCCACCCTAAACCCTAAACCCTAATAGTGGCAGCCGCCAGCCCCTCAGCAAGGGCTCGGGCTTGTTTAGGGCCTTAGGGGCACATGATAGACTTGGGGCGCTCCCCTGCCTTGTCGAGTGACTAAATCTATACCCCCCTTTAGAACCATAATAAAATACTATTTTTAATATTCTCTTGGGTTTTATATGAACAAAAATAAAAAATAATAATTCTCGGAGACCCTAGATATGTCAAGTTGGCCAGTAGACTGCGATTCCGGAAGTTTCAACCACCGGGCCGCCGAAAGAAGAGAATGAAAACAGAGTCCATGAATATCACCCTAAACCCTAAACCCCTAAACCCTAAACCCTAAACCCAACCCCGGCCCAATGCCTCAGCCCTGCAGCCTAAACCCCGAAACCAGCAATAGTGTCCTTCAGGCTGAGGCGATAGATGCCACCACTCGTATCACTGACGATGATGGAATCCTGAGATTAAGCGGCGACCCGAAGGCTGCAAGGTTAAGAGTCGGTCTAGCTCTTTGTGCATTTAGGGCTTGAAGGTTTTAAAAGTTTCGGGATTCGAGATGCTTGAAGGGTCCAGAGTTTGGGGATAAGGGTATACAGTATACATTCTCTGTCGCCTTGTACTCGAGGTTGACTTAATTCTGAAAGGCATTGCCCGCATGTTCGGGCGATCTTTAAAATTTGAAAGCTCCCGGCCTTCGTAGAAAGCAGTGTCGGTCCGGGAATAAGCACTGAAATCCTACATGCCTGCTTGAGGAAGGGTCCTTGACGACTGAAGAGGCTTCAGATGTTCTTCGAAATTGTGCCGGGAATTTGCAAGCTCCGCATCGGAAGATTATGTCTGGTAAGGGCCGCTATGTAGTTCTGGGTCTGTACAATCAGGGTGGGTTTAATGGGGTGACAAGCTCGGAGGAATGGTACCCCATGAGCCATGGGAAGACACGAGACATTAATGACGATGTATCCCGCATCCATGAAAGCTATAGTATAGTACATGGCAAAGCGGTTAAGACACCGAACTGCATTTTCGGGGTCGGATCATTTTGAGTAAGCTTCTGGGGGAGGGGGTTGGTGACATGAGGGGTCAGGCCAAGCCGCGTCTAGCAGGCAGGGTGCCATGTTGATAGTAAAGGCAAGCCCGCCAGTTTTCTCAGTCATGTTGTAGGTCCACCTGGCTTTAGGCAGCATCGCGTGTGATGTTGTGAGGTTCACAAGTAGCAACAGAGGCGCCTCCGGCCGTTTATAAAAGACCAACGAAATGCACCCCTCCAGAAATCGAAGACGACGACCACAACAACACCACCAACAACTACTACTACCCCAGCTACAGCTACAGCTACAGCGACAACTACAGCTACTGCTCATGCTCTTACTCCTACTCCCACTACCCGTACGACTGCGACTACTTCTACTACTACTACTACTACTACTACTACTAGTACTACTTCTAGTGCTGCTGCTGCTGCAGCTGCTGCTGCTACTGCTACTACTACTACTATGTACTACTACTACTACTACTACTACTACTACTACTACCACTACGACGACGACTTACTACTGCGACGACGACGACGACTGGTACTGTTTTACACGCATTTTTGTCGTCCTAAATGCACTGTACCGAAACCCTTACTAGTATTGCTAGCCATCATGAGTAGCCATGCCATGCTGCTTAAGAGAAACTACAGGGACATTGGTCAAATCACTCGACCCGTGGTCGTCACGGGCCTGACTTGTCCGTCTGCACGTTCCAGC
>BGNK01001071.1:98234-153234 GCA_003297005.1 Symbiodinium sp. clade A Y106 | reverse complement strand
CATCAATACCTCACTTCCCCACTGAGTTTCGCCAGCAACCGTAAACCCTAAAATCCTAAAACCCTAAATTCAATTTCGTTGCCTATATAATATGAAAAGCCAAGATGCAAGGCGTTTGGTGGAAGTTGAGGCCAGGCACTTCATATTGCCTGAGCCCCCTTTTCAGGAAAACTGAGAAGAGAAGATTTGAACAATATTACGGTTCAAGGTTTAGGGTTTAGAGCGTAGGAAACCCGAACGAGAAAAGACACCACAAATGTAAACCCTGCCCTAGTAACCAAAAACTCAAAGGGCATCCTTACATGGTCCCAGTTGCACTCCCTACCCTACTTACCAAAAACTCGAAAGGCATCCTTGCGTTGTCCAAGTTTCCACTTGGGTGCCCCTAGAGGAAAGGGCGCAAATGCCGGCGACCAGCCGGATCTATTGTCCTGTTCTGCTTTAAGGTCTACGGTCCAATGTTTGTGTGGCTGCGCTTGTTTGTCCCGGGAATTCAATTAGGGCTCAGGATTTAGAGCCCCGAGGCATGTCACAATTTCGTCACAACAGGGCTGCCCCACATCCGTATAGTGCGCTACGTGCTGCTTCCTGCCTACAGAAAACCCTACACCCTGAACCCTCTGCCCCTCCGGAAACAGCAAGCCCCATAAGCGTGACTGAAGCCTAGACTTTGAGAGTTCGAAGGCCTATGACTTTAAGGGCCCATGTGCCCATGGAGTATATAGTCTTTACTCCTAAATCATCCCTTCAGAACGGCCGAAACACAGCATATGAGTCTTACAAGCCCTACAGCCCATAACCCACGTAATTAACGATGAAAGCGTCGTTCACACCACGGCTTGGATACCAGTAGGCCGACTCCCTTCTTTCGATGGTGCGCTTCTTTTGCCTCGGATGGAGAGGGGTTAGGGTTTGGGGCTTAGGGTGTAGGCTATCCGCGTTTAGGGCGTCCAACAAACAACCGAGGAAATGCAAAGCCGTAAAGTGAAGGTACCTGGAAAATGAACTTACCGATATGCAACCCATGCAACCCCAGTCCCGTAGGCTGGATACGCTTCCTCTGGACAAACACAACTTGGACGCATCAGCACGTGTGTGTTACCGGGGCATGGCGTTTGAGGTGGCGAACTTTGAAGATACATTAGGTGGTTGGGTGAAATCCTTTTCTTCATGCTTTCTCTAGCTCTCCATAGCGCAATCGCTCAAAACTTCACAGGGCGAAATTTGAATAACGAGTTATCACTTCATGCAGATTCACTGTTCTGAAAAATGGTCTTAGACCCAGGAAAAAGGTAAGGCACGGTGGTTTCAAGGCCGGGAAGGTATTGTGTACGCTTGCTTGGGGATTTCAGTCTGACGATAAGCTCGACGCTCCGAATGCTTCATCCTAACTCCACACCACTTACAGGTCCTACACCTCATCCCCAAATCATCCGACCGCATGGTAAGCAGGCCCAAGCTACAGCCCCAAAACCTGCGACATACTGGGAGCCACCGAAGGGCATAGTGACGCTCACTTGCACCATACTGGTGGCCGCATCGAAGCAGCTGTCCTGCAGGAGAACAAGCACACTTTAAGAGTCAGCCCGAAACCTAGAGCCACGGTTTAGGCTTTAGGGTTTAATATCGGGTTTGCAAGGATTTAGGGGCTGTAAAGCCCGCAGCTTACCTTGAAGACTTGCACCGGAAGGTCACCAGAGCTTGCGGGACTTTGGGTAATACGGGGCCTTAATAACATAACTCGAATCGGGTTTTGGGTTATATAGCACACACACACACACTTCTATCTATACCAATATGTGTGTGTGAATATATATATATATATTATACATACACCAACATGCCGTGAGGGGATACTATGGCATTACATTTCCAGACACGTACATTACCCGAGATTCAGTCTATATCTCTACAGATCCCAGATATCGAGAAACCTGCACCTCGTCAACAGCCTCCAGGCAACTGATTGCCCAAAGCGCCAGACAATATCGCAGGGCCATCTTAACCCTAAACCGTCTGGGAGCGGGTCACTCCGGACGGTTGTGTTATGAACAGCACGGCACGTGGAGTTTCACCGCAAAACTAGCAGATGTTTGAGCCGAAATGCGGTAGCAGTTCTTATCTTTTGATGTTGGTCTATGGCAACAGCATGTGAAGGCCACACCCATGATGGGACCTGTAAAACCGTTGAAACAAACAAGTTCTGTTCGGAAAGCAAGTCGCGCAATGGCAGCGCCACTCCAAGACTCAGAACAGAAGTTGGTGCTGCAGCTACAACTCAACTTACTTTGGCTTGCTATTGTCACTGTCTCTAACCAACTCCTTTCCTAGGCAGGGCAGGTTCTATCCTTAATAAAACCTGAGTGCTAGTGGGAGGGGTATGACGAATGTGCCATGGGGAAGGTGTGTAGGTCCTTTCCATGGCAACAAGTTTTGATGATATGTAGCGGCTGTCTAAGGGAGCTGTGCATGAGAGCTTCTCGTACATGACTGGCCGAATGAAGCATGGCTGCAACCAACTTGCCCTGCCTCAAAAGCCCACAACACTTGAACACCCCAGAACGACCCCAAAAGCCCCAGGTAAGAACATGCCCCCCCCGTTAGACAGGTAAGGTTTCCAGACGGGTTCTCGCAAGGGCTCCGCGAGTTGCGGAGTTTAAGGCTCTATGACGCTATGCTGGGCTTTGAAGATTATCTTGCAGCTTCTTGCCAGGCTGCAACAAAAGCGCCGCTTCGCCAAGCGCAGCTCGATCCGCTTCTCCTCGAGCTATTCTTGATTGAGCGATTCGGTAAACCCTGAACACTACCTATAGTCTCCATTGTAGTTCCTTTTTTTGGTTAACCAAAATCTCGATTATAGGATCCTAACCATAAAACTGGTTAACCAAAAAAAGGAACTACAATGGAGACTATAGGTACACCCTAAACCGCTGGAGACTCCCGGAGCGAAGTATAGAAAAAGCATGGACTTTGGGCTCGAGGGTTTAGGGTTTAGGGTTGAAGTGGTACCAACTCTGGGATGCTCGGAGCCGACATGATGTTGGCAATGTCGGGACTGGGGGGGGGGGAGTTGAGGTTTTGGGGGCTCTAGGGCTAGGGTGCATGGCCATTCGCTAATAGAAAGTAGCCAATTCGTACGCGCCCTGCTCCCAAGAGCAAGCTAGTAGGTGTGTTGCCCGAGAGTGGTTTGCATGCGCAGACTACAATATATGCCATAGTGGGGAATGGTCCATGTCATCCCTTGAGAGTAACAAGCTGAACCCCCAAACCCTCAAATCCGAAAGCATCCCCGAAATTTAGAGGAAGTAGAGATTCAAACGCCCCTTTCAGCCGTTGTAGCCCTGAATACACTCAGCCCAACCCCAAATACTAAGCCTACTTTATATAAGCCCTAAACCTCCTTATGAAATTTGGTTATAAGCCCTTTTGAAAGCCTTAAAGGAACCCTACGGGCAACCTAATGTTAGCCCAACTGCATGTAGGCCAACCAGGCATGCTACCAGGAATCTCCGCTCATGAGAAGGCTGAAGTGCGGTTCCTGCCTCTGGGCTCTATGAGCTTTGGGTTAAGGGTTTCCGGGCGTAGGAGGCTTAGGGTTTCGTGTTCAGGGTTCAGGGCTTAACGCTTCCAGGCTTTATGGGTGAGGATTTAGAGTTTAGGGTCTCGGTGATGCGGCTAGGTACAGGGGCCTTGACAATTAATATAGGCTTTCTATGCGAGTTGAGTAACGTGTTCGATTAAGGGATACTGGAAGGGTGTGAACAAGGGAGCCATTACTAACTGCCTGGATGTTGTAGTACTGTAGGTCCTACGCGATCTGGGGTGTTGGGTCAACGATTTGTGTGATGCATTTTAAATACGGTTTCAGGCTCTGCGGCGTTGAGGGACTTGTGTTTTGCACTTCAGGGCATCGGGTTCTTCAAGGCTAAGGGTGTCGGAACCTGCCAGCCTGCATGATCGGGACTTGGCAACTGGACCTCCGAAGCCTTCCCTCACAAATGCTTCAGCCAAAACTCACGTGGAGGTCGTGGGTTGCGTAGTTGGCAAGCTCCAGGAGGCTTGGCTCCGTTCCTTCCACCTTCACAATCACAGCCAGCGCGATTCGTTGCAAAGTTCGAGTCGAGGATGGTAGTACTGATCGTCGGTGGCAGGGCTGGTCACGTTCATCGAGCTGTCGCTAGGAAGTAACATGAGCAACAACATGATAACAGGTGCATCTAAGAAGGGCAATCATTGAGTCTCGCAGTATCTTGCACCTACCACCGAACTCGTGCAGACGATCACCTACTCCTTCGACATCGCCAGCTGCTACAACCTTCTCAACTGGCGTTGGCAAAACAACAAAACCAACAAAAAAACAACAACAGCCAACAGCAACGCCAACTGCAACAGCAACGGCAACAACATCACCACCACCAACAACAACAACACCAACACCAACACAACCAACACAGCAACAACGACAGCAACAGCAATTGAACTGCTCCTACTGGTGCTACTCCAAACTCCAACCTCAGAGGGCTCTGGTAGCTCCATTCGAACCTTCGGGCGGCGAAGTGATCTTGCAGGGTATTGGCACTTGTATACGGGTAGGAATTTGGAGTTCGGGGTCAGGTTTTCCACGAGACTTGGATTAATATAGGGGCCTTAATAGTTAGAATAGGGGTTTGGGGCTCACTATACTATACATATAAGAAGAAAATGCCAAAATAGTATTAGTTATTGAGGCCCCTCTATTTGTTCTTACAAGTTTAAGTCTGACAAATTACGTGCTCAGGGCTTAGAGCATTCGGAGATGGTTACGGGTCACCGTGGTTACCGAGAGTTTCAGTATGCATGGTGGCCAGAAATATAGTTTAACTAAGAAATTAGCAGGGTCATTTGCTGTAGAAACCTCAATGTATCTCAAAGCAACGTCTTCTACAGACACCACACCACGTGCCAAAACGTGTCGTACCCTAGAGCAAACCGTCCTCAAGCTCGGTCATAACCCTGCCGAAATGCCATGAATGGTAGGGCTCAGCGCAAAACGCCATTCAAGCGGTTTAGGGCTTACTGTATGGTTTCGGGGATTAGGGTAAAGCTTGGGGTCAAGTTCCAATAACACAACACCCGTCCTAGCAAGACCTTGGATGGAATCCCTGCTTACTTGAAGCGGTTTGACAGGCACATCAAGGCGCAACGTACAACCGTTGAGAACATGTCGAAATCAACCGATCAACACACTGTAAAAGCCAGTGAAAGCCCTTTCAATTTCCCCGCCACGTCCTACAACTTATATCCAAAACATTCTATCCGACTAAACACCTCTCTGGGTTGCAGGACTCGACCCTGTCAAAGCGGTGCGAAATACTGTACTATAGGGGCCTAAATAATTACCAATACTATTCCCAGGGTTCCTTATTTCCTATAGGCCATTACCCTACCCCTCTTTAAAGGTACCTACTTTTCTATATAGGAGATCCTAACCGTAGAACTAGGTACCCTAAAAAAGGGGTAGGGCATGACCCTCTAGATATAACTATAGCATCCAGAAGGCCCCTTTATGAGGCCTCAAGCCCTTGGGGCCCCACCCCCGAGATCCTCAAATCTAAACCATCGTGGAAGCTGGTTTTGGATTTGGGGTTGAGGGTAGGCCTTCGCCACAGGGTCCGAGTACCGATACAGTAGCTGTTTAACGGATATTTGGGCCCCGAAAGTACCTACTATACAATTACTTGGGCTCTTTGGGTTCTAGAACCTCCTAAAACCCTTGCAAAGTCCTCGTGAAGCCCCTTACGAAACCCTCGCGAGCCTCAAAGCCCCCGCGGAGATCCAGAAGCGAAGGGAGCCAGACTTGGGCAACGTGGTGGGCCTGGAAAAACGTGACGTCTTGATAAAATATGGGCTTGCAAATATTTTGATACTTTAAACTGGTGGGGCTGTGGGCTTGTACAAGGAAGGTTTCGGGGGCATTAATTCGATTTCGGGCTTAGGATTTTGGACTTCGGTCGATTCGGTCCCGCAGTTGAGTCGGTGAAGGCTTTGCATTCGGAGCTCTTTGAGCTTTAGGCTTTAGGGTTTGGGGGTTCCAAGATCCGGGTCCTGAGGCCGAGGGGTTGCAACATGCGATTCGTACATCTGTATATGTATGCAGGAAACTTGCCCTTAAACCCTGAACCCCAAATCCTGGTTTGGCAGAACTTGTCCTGTACTGCCGAACTGCTGCCAGCATCTGCTGAAAAATAACAGTTTAGAAAAACACCAGGAGCTCACAGAAGATTGCCGCAAGTCTTAATACAGCATACCTGTGACCCCAAACCCTACAAAATAGTAGGTTATGACCCCATAAATAGAGGGTCTAACCCCTAAAACATTAGGTTTTTGGATCCCCAGGTAGGCCCTACAACCCTAAAACCCCAAAACCCTGTAGATCCTTTATAGGAACCCTTAAAGGAGCCGTAAGATCCCATGGAAATCTATCCTAGGGCCCAAGGCCTACATTCGAAGCCTACAAGGGTTCAGGGCTTGGGTTTAGGGCTTATAGGGTTTAGGGTTTATGGCCCAGGAGTCCGGCTAGGGCTTGGATTCCTTAGTATATTATTAGGGTTTAGGGTTTCGGGGTTTAGGGTTTAGGGGCCTAAATAATTACCTATACTATTTTGGAGGTTCCTTATTGACTATCGTATAATATACCCCAAAACCTTATTCTAATTATGGAGGCCCCTATAGTAAAGTTGGAGTGCCATGACTGCGCAAGCAACTACTTGACCAAGTGGAGCCCTTCAGGCTATTCCGGTTGTGTTGCGTGAAAGTGCATTGTACAAAGGCCTTATTGTAGACTCCAAGATAGAACCCTCAGAGAACAGGGTTGCAGCATCTGTTACACTTGTTATTGAACCCTGACCCCAAACCTTATAAACCCTCAATACCTCGGCCACTTCAAGACATCTTGACCCACCCCACCTGGCCGCGCTCCAGAAGAACCTGCGCAGAACTCGCGACAGTGTGCATTCGCGATCGGGCTCAGTGAAACAAAAGGGCCGGTACTAGTGGATCTGTGCTGCGAGAGGCATCGGGCTCCGACTTTAGAGGTTCCGGGCTCGTAACAGAATTCTCGAACATGAGATCAAATACGTCATAGAGAATCAGGAACTGGCACCCCCAAGCACTCCAGAGCAGCCTCCAAACAAGTACTATGTTACTGCTACCTGCTACCATTACTCTGAATTGCTACTCATGAGGAGCTTCCTGGAGCAAGAGTCAATCGAATCCGGAAATGTCGTGTATGCAGCAGGGATCGAGAGGACGAGGGGAGGGCTGAGGATGGACTACTGTAGGGCACCTTAACTATTTTAATAGGGTTTTGGAGTAGATTATACTACAATTATGACAAGGAAACCCCTAAATAGTATTGGTAATGATTTAGGCCCCCACCAGTACATGAATCATGTAGCAGTTGTCTTGTCGCAGCTCCTCCTTGTGGGGTTGAAATCGTTAGGGTCCGTCGGCCTTAGGGCTGTCAGGCGTGTAAGGTGTTAGGGTTTCTTTTTGTAGAAGCTGGGTGGTTTAGGGTTTAGAGTTTGGGGTGTTATGGTTTCTGTTTGAGCTGGGTATCGTTGCCCCTGTTGCCACTGCTTCCTACCATTCCACCATGAGTGATCATTTGTGTGGTTTAATTGGGGTGCGCACTACTTATTTATCCTGACTCTCCAGGTAATGTAGGGCCCTTAAATATTAGAACAGGGTTTTGATAGTATAATACATCCCGAAACCCTATTCTAATTATTAAAGCCCCTACATTATGCAAATAATTCGTGCCTAACATCGGGGTCTACAATCAGTACCTACTTACGGCTATGTTCATGGAGAACCAACCCTGAACCCCTAACCCCCCCTCACACGCCTGCTCCCGCGGGGCAACGGTCAGCAAGCATTCCACCTCCACGGACCCGATGTGGAGAGAGATCTCCTGGCATTTGGGAGGGGCTATGATGTTTACTATAGGGGCCTTAATATTTAGGATAGGGTTTTGGGGGCCATTATACTATAAGTATTATAAGGAACCCCCCAAAATAGTATCGGCAATTATTAAGGCCCCTATATTAGCAGCTTTTCCGTTTCATCAACTCAGTAACAAAGCCAGTTAAACAAGACACTGCGTACAGCTGTGCATGTTATAAAAACGGCTAGGAGCCTGTCACGCCCTGGAAACAACCCTATAAAGGCCGACCCAAAGCCGCCACTAAGAAAACCTTCAAAAACGGGACCCTCAACCCTGAACTCTGAATAGTTAGTGATCCAACATTGAACCGGCTGAATCCAATACCCTAAGTCCACAGCTCAACAAGCCCAAACCCCTAAATCCAAAACCCAAACCCAAAGACCACCACGCTCAAGGCCCAAATTCCAACATCCTAAATTCAACCCTAAACCCTAAACCCTAAACCATCCCCAGAATTCAACCCTGAACCCTAAACCATCCCCAGCTTAGTCTAGGGTTCAGAGAATTTAAAGGCTTAATATGGGTATATTATACTCGAAGCATAATAAGGAACCCCCAAAACCCAAAATTCTTCTTACTTACCTTCGGTTAGTAGGGAATGGAGGAACTGGGTGAATTATAACTACTGTTACTACCATTCTTTCATTCCCTACTAACCAAAGGTAGGCTTAAGGCCCCTACATTATCCCCAGCCTTGACGGCCGATCTCAGCCGTGCAGCCAGGTCGTTGGCTCGATCGCCGGGAGCAGCGCCGCGGCCCAAGCGTGTGGCGGCCTCCTCGAATGCTGCGACCACGACGATGACGACGACTACTACTAATAATGATAACCAAAAGAATATTAAGAATAATAAGAATAGAATTAAGAAGATCAATAAGACCAATGCGAATGATAAGAACAATAAGAACAATAATACACCATCATCATCACCACGATCACCACCGCCATCGCCATCACCCTCACCATTATCATCATCATCATCAGCAGCATCAACATCATCACCATCAGGATCATCAGCATCGTCATCGTCATTATCATCAACATCATGACGACTACGATTAAGCACCCCCCCACTCAGATGCTTAAAGACCTGCTAATATGCTTTAACATATGACAAGCCCCTTGAATCCCTGAGTAAACTCAGGCATCAAGGCACCATGGTCGGAGGTTGCTAGCGTTTAGGATAAACCGTGGCTTCAGAACGGCTCCTCAGGATTCAAGGCTTTTAGCATGTTTTGAGTGTTCGGGTTTCTGGCAACCTCACATCCCCATAAATGTAAAAACCCTAAACCACCGTAAACCCTAAACACACCGGCGCGATTCCAAGGAAGACTACACATCCAGGTCTCCTCAAGCGTCAGAAGCTGGCCACCCATCGCCTCTGATCTTGGGGCTCAGATCTTGCACGGTTTAGGATTTAAGGATTTGGGGTTTTGGGTTTAATTAAGGTTTAGATTTAGGGTCTAAGGTTTAAGGTTTAGGGTCTGTAGGGTCTAGGATGTAAGGACTTCACAAGTATTTCTTAGGACGATCATCTTCGAGTACAGCGAAGAACTTTCAATTGCCTTGTACTGGTAGCTTGTGATATCATGTCTTTGCGAACGGGATAGATCTTGGCGGGGCCTTTGCAACCAGCACAGGATTTCGGGGTACTGTGTCCAATGTTTGTCCCAGGAACCCTATGGACTACGTTTGAACCATCGTCAGACTCTTGCACAGCTTCTTAAAGAACCCCTGTAGAAACCCCACTCTGCATGTTAAGGCACCCATACTATGCCCTGACAAAGATCCTGATCATGAAGATTATAGGGCCATTAAGGAGCTGGCTTCTTGTGCCCAGATCAAACCCCAAACCCAGAACCCCTACTTAAACCCGAAACCCTTCAACCCTAAACCCTAGGCCCTATCGCGATGAGGCAAGCTGCACAGAGAGTAGAAGCCTCTGGACGTGGCAAGCGCAATGCCTCTCGCTAGCAAAGTCAGCACGTTTAGGGTTGAGGCTATTGTTTCTGAGGCTTAGGGTTGAGGGTATAAGGCGTTTGGTTGGGGTTTTAGGGTTTAAAGTTTGGGCTGTGGGGTTTAGGGTTTATAGGCTTATAGCACCAAAATGCTTGCAGGGGTTCAAGTGTATAGGGTTTGGGGTTTGAGGTCTAGGGTTTAGCGTTTACGGTTTACGGATTGGGCTCGAAAACCTTTACCCCAAACCCTGAACAAAGCCCTCAACCGCAAGCCTTAAATCAATAAACCCAAAACTCTAGTCCCTATTGTAAACCCTACATTTCCCGAAATCTTAAGAAAGCTTAAACCTCAAGTATCCGGTATCCCTAAATCTTAAGAAATCTTTTACCCTAAATATCCCGAAATCGTAAGAAATCTTAAACCCTAACAGCCGAAGTGCCCCGAGGCCGCCGAAGAAGTACGCAGAAGCCAACCGCGGAAAGATGTCCTTCAGATCAGGGTTTAGTGGTTTATGACTTAGGGTCTTCCGGATTTAGGGCGGGAGGTTTTAGGTTCATACTATTTAGAGTAGGGTTTTGGAGTACATTATACAATAATAATAATAATGGTAATAGTAATAATAATTAATAATAATAATAATAGTAATAATAATAATTGGGTTCGGCGCTCTCGCGTTTGGGGGTGTTCTGATTTCCCTCTGTAAGACGGGTTTGATGTAAGACGGTGACGCTGCTGACATCGAGGTAGTTCTCCACTCCACTGTGCTTCTATCCGAGTGGAGGCGTGTTACTGGTACACGCCCAAACCCGACACCTTAAGCCTTAAACCCTAAACCCAAATGCTAACACGACCACTTGATGTGTGGGGTTTCGATTCCGATATGTGCTGGAGCTTTCGGGTCCCTTATTGACCAGGCCTTTCAAAATACGCTAGTTCAGGAATATACCTTAGGTTGTTATGAGTTAGCCCTAACCTACAAATACCCTTACAAATCAGGTACCCTGGGCCCCCCATTCGAGCCCTGTAAGTACTATTGTATAAACTGGTGAAACCTGTCAACACCCGAGTGTATAAGCGTCCCGTAGGTATGTCTTGCGGCTGTCCCATGCAAGAACACAGAAGAATAGAGAGCAACTATAAAATGCATATGAAGAGCCTTAACAAGAAGCGCTAGAATTCGTATTCGTAACAGCATGTGGGTAAGGTTTTTTGTGGTTTGATGTGAAGTTAAGTTGGCGTAATATCAAACCCCTGCCATCATTGAATCTTGAAGCCTAATATAGGGGCCAAAATAATTGCCAATGCTATTTTGCGGGTTCCTCCTCGTAATTGTAGTATAATATAAGAGGCCCCGAAACCCCATTCTAACTATCGGCCCCTATATTAAACCCACAAACCCTGTAGAGTCCCAGCGGCATAGATCCTCACTGCCTCTTCTACCGGCTTCTTCGAGGTTGCAAACTTCTCCTCGGCTCGTGGCTTTCGGATTTCATGCCCGGCCCTGCCTATAGTCTCCATTGCAACGTAGTTCCTTGTGCGGTGACCTGGTAGGATTGTAGTTCCTTCTTGGGGGTTACCTTATAGGATCCTAAGTATAAACTTGGTTAAACCCGCAAGAAGAACTACATTGGAGACTTTAGGTGGGTTTCAGGAGACTCAGGGTTCAGGGTTCCGACTTTCAGACACGACAACGATGGCTGCGACTACGACTGCGACTAGTAGCAGTAGTACTAGTACGTACTAGTACTACTACTGCGACGACAACAACTACCACTACTCCTACTACTCAAACCGTAAACCTTTTAAAGCGTTGAAGCAGAAGACTCCAAACTCAAATGCTGACCAGAACCCAAAAGACTTGCACAGTGTGGTCTCTGAGTTCAAAGGCTTTAACATTTGAGCACTTAGAGCCTTAAAGAAGGATTTGAGCTGTCGCTGTCGGGCCACAAGTCGCGCCGCTTCTAGTGCAAGTGGATGCCAGGCATCGCCAGCGGGTCGGCTTTCCTCGGGGACGAGGTGCTGAACAGCTCAGGAAAACAGTTGCTTCCTCGGGGACGAGGTGCTGAACAGCTCAGGAAAACAGTTGCTTCTCCTTTGACATTTCCTGAATGAACTAGTCCTGGACTTTAACTGTAGCATGCGGCAGGATGCTCCCTAAACCCAGGGAAGGCATAATGCAGGGGCCTTAATAGTTAGAATGGGGTTTTGGGGCCCATTATACTATCATTGTAATAAGGAACCACCAAAATAGTATAGGTAATTATTAAAGGCCCCAATAGTATTTCCACATTGACTCCAGAGCCTCGCAGGAAATCCGAGCCGAGAGGTCATGGCGTTCATTCTAGGTTTAGGGTTAGGGTTTTAGGTTTTAGGGGTTTAGAGGTTAGCGTTTGGGGGTTTAGGGTTGAGGGTTTGGGGGTTTCGGGTTTAGGGTTGGTTTCAAGAAAGGCCGATGAGTCCATGCGCTGCCCAGAAACGCAGGCTTCATGGCTGCATCTATTGTCCGAAGATGATGATGACGCAAGGGTTCGATTGAACATGATGAAGACAGTGATGAACATGATGCTGAACGGCGAGCCAGATGTGAGCCCATAGATGTGAGAGATGAGATGGGTGATGCCGATCGTCCTACTCGTACTTGCAAGAAGCAGCGCACCTTCTAATCTGCGAGTGCCTCTCTCCAGGACTACAATCTTTCCGAATCTTTCCCCTGAAACCGCTAGTGCCCTTGATATTCATGCCAGTCTCCATAAGGATATCCAGCACGAGCTGCGTGTCCAGCTCGCCTGGGAGCAGTATCGGGCAAGGCTTTGCGCATTCCGGACTTCGCCGGCTGCTTAGTAATAAGCATAGGGGGGCCTACGCTTGGCATGTTGCACTTCACCTGCAACCGTCATTCTACCCCGAAGCCACCGACTCCTTTACATGGGTCTACCTCTCGTAGATCACTATGACCAAGTTACACTGATACTTGGGATTTTTTCCGAAAATAGGGGTACCTTATTTTGGGGTCCTTATAATAAGGATCCTACTATTTAGGGTACTATATTAGGGTGCCCTATTTTCGGAAACTCCCACTTGCCACCAGACTTTCGAGACATTTCAAGCGAAGGTTCGGAGCACTAAGGGAGTTCCTCGGAGCCCAGCTACATAGTGGCTGGCTGTGAGGGGGTTACTGTTCCCTAAACCAAAGAGAACATAAACCTTGGTTCTAGTACCCATGGCCCAGAAAACCAAAACCAAAACCCTAAACCCTAAACCTTAAACCAGTAATTGGCATCTTAGGCATCTCTGGGTTGACGGTTTGGAGGCGCTTAGACTCGTCGATCGACCCTGAATCTCATCCGGCAATGTGACTAGGGCTTCGGGGGTATATTCTACTATAGTTACTATAATTAGAATAGGGAACCCCCAAAATAGTAGATATTATTCAGGCCCCTTTCTTATCCCCACAAGCCCGTTCCCACATCCCAAACACTTCTTTAGGGGGAAACCTTGAACCTAGAACCTCAAGCCATGCACCCCGCCCGAAACATAATCGACAACGACTTTAGGATCACTGTGCTAACAAAAATTCTACCGTAGCCTAAACCTGTTGCCAAGTGGCGGAAGCAAGTCGGCAGCCGTCGAAAGAATGAGGTGCCAAACAGTGGCAACACCGATGGCACTGCACGCCTCTGCTTTTTAGGGCTATGGCTTTAGGGTCTTGCGGGGGTCTAGAGCTCACGCCATCGATGGAAGACAGGGCTTGACGTATTTGGCGGGGGAGTGGCGGGAGGTTGGAGTTTATAGGCTTAGGGTTTAGGGTTTAGGGTTAAGGGTTTTGGGTACTGATCAAGCGAAAACTCCGACCTGCAGTCATTGCAACTCTTGCGACGAACCATCAAGAGGTGGCGACATGCCAGCCCAGCTATCCCTGGGCCTCCAAGTATACAAGTAACACCTACTTTGAGGTCTAAACACCAGAGGTAGTACCTACTTTGGGCTGTTTCGAGCCCCAGGGTATGGCTGTAATAGGTTCTTGAGGGGTCTCATTGACCTTGAGCAGGAATTTGCATCCAGCTCACGGCTTAATTGGCATTGGCAGCGTTGACAAGTGTACGACACTTATACATACATACATACCTACAGAACTACATACACAGACACATACATACATACATGCAAATGAGCTGCTACGCTCGCAAACCCGAAGCCCTAAACCGTAATCGCAGTCGCGTCGGGGGCCGTAAATCACGAACTTACAGACACACCACTGCCAAATTGCCCCTTCTGGGCTGCTAGCATCTAACTAGGTTCCCCAGAGCCCCTTTATATTCGGTTTTAATAAGGGAACCCAAAAAGAAAAAGGGTAAAAGGGTACACTGGGGAACCCAGCTAATGTGCATTGCATGCACATGGGGGGGGGGGTATCTATTTGATGGCACTGTCCAATGAGGCCAAGGCCCTCGCGCGGTTCTCATAATAATTAGGGGGCTTGTAAGGGTTTGAACTTTCGACTGGTTGAGGCAGTTTGATGTTGTCGTGATCCCACCATATCGCAGAAACGTTGGGCCATCATCTTCCACCCCCCGATCGCGATTCACGACACCGTTAAACCCTAAACCCCTGAACAGAACCCCTCACCCCAATCGCTGAACCCGTATTCCGAAAGCCTCTCCTTAGTCCATGCCATATCTCGTAAGTTCGCAGAATTTCAACCTTAAGCCCCACAGCTCCCAATTCCAAACCCCAAGAACCCTGACCCCTAAACTCCCTGGGCCCTGAATTCTGGTCCCTGAAGGCCTAAAACTGTGGAAGCCCAGTCACTCAAGGGCGGCACTGATTGGCAGCAGCATCTTCATCGACATCTCCCCGGTTTGATCCTTTGGGATCTTGAAATTCGTTTAGTGTTTAGGGGTTTAGGACTTGAGGGTTGTAAACCCCATGCCTTTACATTCCTGAACGAGTTTGGGGCTCCGGGCTCGGAGTCGCTGATTTGGGATCTATAAATAAAGGCTTTGGCTTTAGGGCTTTTGGATTTGGGTTTTGGGTTTAGGGCTTAGGGTTCAGGGGATTTGTGGGCTACTGTAGAGCTTTCTGATTTGCGGTTTCGGGTTCAGGGCTTCATCCTCGCAAAAACAGCTGCTGGCTTCACAGGCAAGGGGCATTTGGTGTGTTGGACATCACCACCGGTCGGTAGCCCGCGCGGGACCAGAAACGGAACAGCTGAGCGGTCAGGCCTGCGGAAGTTTGAGAACACAAAAAAAGTGGGGCATTGATACATGTAGTTTTAGGTCTTTCTACACAGAGCCGCAGAGAATAGTGTCGGAAAATATTCCTGCTTCTCTATTAACCAGATTCCCAGCTCATTCACGCGAGTCACGTAGCTGTAGGCCTAACGGACCTGAACCGCGAACGCAACAGCACACAACATCATTCCAAGTACTACTACTTGCCAGAAACACGTGTGCTTTGTCACATGTATACATACATACATACATACATACATGCACACATGCATATATATATATATATATATACGTACATACATATACATAAACATGCATACATCTACATACATATACACACACATACATACACATATATACACATACATACATAATGACATATACACACATACATAAAAGCAAGTACGTAAACATACAAACGAACTATAAATCAAAACCCAGCGTCATCCCAACGTCCCAACCTCAAATACTGAACGGCGACCGAAGGATAAATCCTTGAATCTTACACCGGTTGAGGATTTAGGGTTTAGGCTACCCCACCCCTAAGGCAAACGACCGAGTCGCCGAAGGAGACACCCAGCCAATCGAACCGGGGGCTTCCCCCAGAGGCATCATCTCCACCCCTAAGCTTTGCTTAGGATTTCGGTTTCAGGTTTGTTCGAGCTTGCAGTGCTTCGAGTCTTGGGTTACGGCTTTTTGCCAGGGTAGGTTTAAGTTGTCTCGGGGTGTGTTGAGCTTTCGATTTTTTGTGCAGGAGGTTTAGTGCTTGAGGGGCTTAGGGTATGTCAAGGGCTCTCATCGCAAAACTGCCTTCGGGACTCTCAAGACACAAAAGGCGGCAACTAAGCCCTACCTGGCTCCTTGTTTTTTAGGCTTCCCTATAATGATTTCCTTATACATAGAAGTCCTTAGAAATGGAGGTTGTCTCGGGTTTGCGGTCAACCCTGCATAATCCCTACCCCTGGCTAATAGAACCCAGCTAACTGCTAAAATGGGGCCTTAATAATTAGAATCGGGTTTTGGCGCGGTATCTTATGGAATAATCTTGATTACTATTACGGAACCTTAGGGAACAATACTGGCAAAAGCTTCGGCGTTTGCGTTGCTCAGAGTCTTTGCTTTGACTCCTACCCCTCGTTCTCTGCGGCTCCCCAGCTGTAATGCAAGCCCTAAAGCCCCGAAATTTCAACTCCGCATGGCCTGTGCAAACACTAGCTTTACTCGAGGATCATGGGACTTGGCAAGTAATAAGGTTATAAGTACCTGAATTGGGGTTATAAGTAAGTATAAGTATGGTGACCTCATTTATAGCCCCAGTTACTAAGTCCCATGATCCTTTAAGTAGACTTGAACCACTAACCCAAGCCCCAACACCCATAAAGCGGCCTGAGCCCTAGCGACCTAAGACATTCTGCAAAGCTCATGACAGGCAGCCCCTTGGCCCAGGCCGTCAGAAGCTCCGCGGCACGCTGGCCAAATCCCTGTCGCAGAAAACGTGCCACCCCACCTCCCGCCTCCTGATGCCTGGCTTACGGTGTGTACCATGTGTGTAATATATATATATATATATATATGCATCTTTCCCCAAAAAACTGCAAGGATACCTTCGGCTTGATTCAGGGCTTGGCACGTTTCTGAGCAAGACAGTATGAAGTTTTGCGGTTGCTTTAGGACACTTAACCCAGCAATTTGCGCGGCATGTCTCGGACTCTGTTTCGTGCTTACCCCACACTCACTCCTAGGCAAGAGGAGAGCCACTCGAAAACACCGGCACCGAACTCACCCCCATCTTACGGAATCGTCCTTCAAACCGCCCTCAAACCTCTCAAAAACACCCATAATCCCTATACAGCTTGTGCACCCCTCAAAGACTCCAATAATCCCTAAATGCTAGCCCCCAAATACCCCTAACCGATCCTAAAAAAAAAGACGCTCCGCCTGGCCCCGCACCGCCGGCGCGGCCACCACACGCCAGGGCCGCAGCCCACGTAGCCGAGCCAGGGCTAAGAAGGGATATTCCTTTTCGACACCTTGGGGTTTACACTCAAGAGCGAGGGAGAGAGAGAGAGAGAGATGCACCTGTCTATGTATATATATATATATATTTATATTTATATTTATATTTATATTTATATTTATTTACATCATATGCACACACATACATATATATATATATATATGTATTGGTATATATTATTATATAACTAATTAAATGAATAATTAACCAATTAATCAATTGTAGTATATATATATATACATACACACATACGCCTTTAAACAAATCCATCCATCCATCCATCCATCCATGCATGCATGCATGCATGCATGCAGGCATGCATATATACATATATACATATAACATACAGACAGACAGACAGACAGACAGACGGACAGACATGCAAACATACAAACATGAACAAACATAGGGTTCAGGGTTTAGCGTAGTCGGGGCCCTGACTTCCTTTCAACACCTTGCGTGTTCCGGCTGTTGGGGGTCGAGGGCTTGCATTGAGTGTTTATGGTACAGGCTCATCGGGATGGCCAGCACAAGGAAAGCAGATGTTAAAACTCTTTCACGGGCTGAGGAATCCTTGGTGAAACCTTGGACACTAAAGTTACCACTACATAGATTTTGCATTGACTATATACAAGAATCCCGACCCCTAAACCCTATGGCACTTGAATTGGCCAGGTTACAGGCTTTGGATTTAGGAGTTATGGCAGTTCACCGCATCCTCAACATGCATACATACACCTGAGCTTTGGGGGTTTAGGGTTTAGCGGCTGAACGGTTTAGCGTTCCGGGTTTCCGGTTTAGGGTTTGAACTGTTGCTTGGCAACATTGTGCCGAACCTTCTCGGAATCTCGGAGATTCGTATGCCAGCCATAACGCGGGATACGTAGAGCCCAGCATGCTCGCCAGACTTTTAGTCTCAAATCGTAGAGACTAAATCGAGCCGCCGCTCATGATCATAGTCATAGGGTAACGACGAAGCTGTAGAGGAACCCTATTCAAGGCCCCTATAGCACGTAAGGCATGGGCCATTGGCGAGCAAGTGTGTCTGATGCACTTTGGCACCGGATTTCCCCAATCGCTCGGGCGTCTCCTTCGCTCAGCGACACGAAAGCTCTTGGGTCTGTAGGGTTTACCTGGAAGCTCATGGGACTTAGTAAGTACAGTTATAAATACCTTTTGTGGGGATATAAGTAGTTACAAGTATAGTTACCTTATTGGTAACCCTAGTTACTAAGTCCCATGAACCTTTGAGTAGGGTCGGATGAGAGGCTGTTGGGAGTTCAGGGCTTCGGGTTTGCAACTTACGAGCATGTTAAGGTGATGGCATGGATGGAGTAGGTCTTTTGGTGTTCTAGACGAGCTCACAGTTTCACGAATCGAGCTACACTTCCTAACATGAAATAGCCGTGAAGGCCTACAGCCCTAAACCCTTAACTCACTGTACCAGGAAGTTCGACTTTGGTTGGGTAGTACTCACGGCCCATTTCCGTGACACAACTTTCCTCCATACCGACTCAAACTGCTGCCCTCGTAAACGATATGATCCGTCTCTCTCCCACGCACACGTACCCACAGACACACAGACGAAGCCGCAAACACAAACATCCACAAAACCTGACACGAGCCAAGAGCCTGCGGTCATTTGTGCCTCGTTCCCCAGCTCCCTTTTCGGCTTGCCGCATTTCAGGGCTCGCCGCATTTCAGGACCGTCGCGAATGCTTGCTGTGCAAGGATTTACGCACGCTCAGTGGTCCCCAGCCTCAAGTCCTGCAGACCCTAAACACCCCTAAACTACGGCCTAACCGTCTTACCATCCTAAACGTTTGAGTTTCTGAGAAGCCCCTCCCCAAAAGGTCCAAGTAATCGCATAGTATATATACTTTAGGGTACTAAGTACCTACTATAATGGTACTTCGGTTGATGATAGAAACCCTGCATTCCCTTAAGGGCCCTAAACTATGGGAATTACGGTATATTCCTCATTATGGGTAATGCACGGCTTACATCATCAACCGTTGGACCCTGTGGCTCCTCGATGGCCACCACCACCACAGCCGGCGGGCCGCAGCCTTCGTTGGCCACGAGGGCAAAGGTGCGGATGTGGGAGTCGGTGACCAGCCTCGCGGGCTTCGGAGAATCGCTTGAAAGGATCTATAAGGGTTCCGTAACGGGTTCGATAAGGGTCCGATTAAGGGATGTATGAGGGCTCCTTTGAAGGAACTATAGAGTTTATAAGGTTTAGGGTTCCCAGAGACTCCAATATCCCTTGATTAAGGACTATACCTTAAATCATATTAGGGACCCTACTATAATTTGAGGTATATTCCTCAGCTAATGGATATTGGAGTCTCTGGAATTATCCAAGCTCTAGAACATGGGCTCTCTTTTGTGCATCCAATGTGTAAGGTTTCACCGGGGCCTGTTTGACAAGGGCTTATAGTCATAGGCATCCCGGCTCAACAATTATAAGTAGGGCTTTGAGATAATATGGTATAGTTACACGAAGGAGCCGCAAGGAATAGCACGACTAAGTAGTCAGGCCTGTAATACCACCAATTACCCTGCAAACTCAATCCCCAATGCCGACTAAAACTCCCGCATCCCATTTAGGGAGCAGCATCAGAGCGCTGCACCGCTGCACTTATTCAATCTGAGCCAGTAGAGCCCAGCCCGATACAAACCCCCGAACGATCGAAGTGCTCAAATCCCACACCTGAAACGGAAAGTACTGAAATTTTGAGCTTAAGTCTTTGCAGCTTTAGATGCGAGAGCATCAACGTCCGAATCCGGGAAGACACTTGAAAGACGAAACCCTCAAGCCGGATTCCTAAAAGTATCAAAGGCATACCAAGAGCCAGGATTTCCTAATCTAAAGTCTCAGAAGTTACCCTTGTCAGGTCTTTGCTAGAACAGAACCCTGCCTTTGTGGGCATCCCAGTCTCGGGTGTAAAGAACGTAGCCACTGCACACACTACATAACCCAGAGGGTCCATATACACTACTATTATGGAATTGGGTCCCCAAAACCATAATGGGGATGGTCTTCTAGGGCCTAATTCCATAATAGTAGTGTATATGGACCCTCTGGGTAAAACGTTTGCGGGGTTTAAGGTTTACGGCCAACTGCCTTCAAAGTCTCACAGGTTGGAGCTCCTACCTCTAGGCCCATACCCTACAAAATAGTAGGTTATGACCCGTAACTACATGGCCTAACCCTTAAAACAACAGAGTTCTGGATCCCAGGTTAACCCTCAATCCTCATCCCTGGGGCCTTGTCAGGTCATTCGGGGAGGTGCGGTAGTGTCCGCGCAACAGGCCCATAACCTGACTTCTAGGAATTTTAACGGCGTTCAATAGAGATCTCTTACAAGGGTTTCTCTAGAGGCTTCTGCATAAGGTTACTTCAAGGGTTTCAAGCCTTCACAATCGGAATAGGGTATGATGAGGCTTGAGGAATAGTTTGGATGCAACTGTCTAGACCTCTTAGCGTCTAGAGTTTAAGGTTACAATGTTGAAGGATTTAGTCTTTCGGATTCAGGGTGTTAAGACTTGGCTCATCGGTTTTCTTGTGCCCCCACGAATTTGGGATGTTACAGTCAGCTCGAGAGTTGTAGGTTAACGGTCTAGCAGGCTCTGGCGGTTGCAAACCAAAGGGTTGTTAAAGAGGTTTTTAAGGCTTACTCTAGTAACACATGGGATCGAATCCCTAAACCCTAAACCGGTTACATGGGATCGAAAAGGGGTGT
The DNA here is from genome assembly GCA_003297005.1 of Symbiodinium sp. clade A Y106. Classification (NCBI taxonomy): domain Eukaryota; class Dinophyceae; order Suessiales; family Symbiodiniaceae; genus Symbiodinium; species Symbiodinium sp. clade A. The sequence continues at coordinate 132,298 of BGNK01001071.1, read as the reverse complement.
AAGGTTTTGCGCTTTTTTAAAAAAAAAAAAAATTGAAGGTTTCAGGGATCAAGGACTCAAGATCCATGGGACCCCAGAGCTGAAACCCAAAATCCCAAACCGCACTACCCCACACCCAAATGGGAGTTTCCGAAAATTAGGGGTACCTTATTTGGGATCCTTATAATCAGGATCCTACTATTTAGGATGCTATATTGGGGTCTCCTAATTTTCGGAAACTCCCAAATGCCCAAACCCACATCGAGGTCTGGGCTCCTGGGCGAAGTTGCAGCTGCGGAACCCCAGGAGCCTGAGCCTATACTCCTAAAACCCTGAGGCCGTACAACAAAGCCTAAGCTGCAAAAGCTCTTAAGCCTGAACTCCAAAATCTTGAACAACCCAGAAATCAAAAGTCTTAAAACCCACACGCTCCCAAGCCCACCCAAGAAGAACTACACACCCTCAGCTAAAAGTCCTCAAACATATTTCGGGCTTGGCACTGCCGAGACCAGGGGGTCACGGCCACGTGGGTCGATCTCCAGGAACCGCGCGGCCCTTGGGGCTTTGGGTGTTTTGTTTGTCGCATCATCCTTCAAGTGCGGCAGGAGCCACAGAATTGCAGTAGATCTATCAGAGGCGTCTTGCTTCGGAGACTCAATGCTTACGGCGCCGTACTCGGAAGGATGTCATGGACTTGTTGCTGCTCGTGCATGATCGACATCATATTCATGATAAGGTTTCAGGCCACGATGCGCACTCATGCTCATGTCGGACATTGCCATTGCCCATGATCAAGATCGTTATATTCACTATCATCATCAGCAGCAGAACCATAAAAGGCCGACCATGCCACCTCCGCGTACGTACACTCAACTCTGTGTACTGCAGAACACCTGCCCTCCCACCTGTAATTAAGCTCAACAGCCCAAATCCATGAGAAAAGTCTGAACCCTTAACCCCTATACCCTAAAGGTGCTAAACCCTGAACCCTAAACCCCCAAGGCGTTGAGTACCCTCCCAACCACCTTTACCTGTCACCCCAAGCCCGACAAAATAGTAGGCTATGATCCCTTAGTACGAGTGTAGAGCCCTTAAGACGATAAAGTTTTGGATCCCCAGGTGGAGTCTCGCCTGAGGTTGCCGTAAACCTTGGGGTCGGCAGGTGGCTTTGGCATGTCCTGCACGTGGTTACCGGGTTTTCATCAGGGGGTAGGATTCGGGTTTAGGGTTTAGGGGCTTGGGGTTTTGAAGGCATGCAATTTGTTGGTTGCAGGGCGTAAAGTTAAGATGGTTAGGGTGGGTCGGCTGCCCCATGGGTAGGGTGGATGGTTTTAAGGGTTCGGGTGTTTTGGAAGGGGTTTGAGTTGGAATACATAGCGCCACAATGCGCGTAGCCCAGTTCTCAGTAGAATCGTACATTAGACTAGTCCCGGCTAGGCGTGCATGTAGTACAGCCTTCCGTTGCTTATACTGTCTAACCTACTTGTCCAGTATCCTCGGGAACTAAAGGTTAACCCTTGGGAGTATATTGGGCCTATATAAGGACTCTACTACCCCCTAAAAGTTTAAAGGTTACCCACTCTACTACTAGCCCTATGCTTCCAAGGACCTTATAGTTAGGGATCTAGAGCCCTTCAGGACCCAATAATAGAGTCCCTGGAAACTTAGGGTACTTGGAGGATCATGGGACTTAGTAAGTAAGGTTACCTTATTTTTAACCCAGTTACTAAGTCCCATGATCCTTTCAGTAAGTTACGGAGAATTGTTGATTGTAACCGGGGCAGCTTCCAATTGTAAAGATCCTGAAACGACATATAGGCTAATGTAGAGCAGGCAATATAGGGGCCTTAATAATTTTAATAGGGTGCCTTTAAAAGGGTACTTTCATACGGGTTACTATAAGGGATACTATAAGGGCTCTATAATAGAGGACCTTAATAATTAGAATAGGGATTGGGGGCCCGTTATACTATAATTGGAATAAGGACCCCCCCAAAAAAAATAGTATTGGTAATTCTTTAGGCCCCTGTATTAGGATACCACTGCTGCTATGGGCAGTGCAACAGCTTGTCAACATCACCTCGCAGTTCAACTGCTTATGAAAGATCTAAACATCACCGGTGCGCGCTCTCTCCACTTGATTCTGCACACAGCAACAGTTGCCGCCGATATGACATAACACTTGGTAATAGTAACACGCTCAGACTGAGACCTCGACTGGCTAAACATTTCCCAGCCGACCAAAAAAGCTTTTGTCACCGCCACGGCGAGGATCACCCCAAGTCACGACAGACCCGTCACCACGCAATGCGGCGAAAGAGACGTGATTGGCCTGGGCTTGCTGGACATTCTTTAGCCGATCCTGCACAGCACCACAGTCACCACCATATTGAGCATCACCCCAGGTCACGACAGATCCATCGCCAATAATGGTTGCAAAAGCAAGGTGGAAGGCTTGGATCTGCTGCACATTGTTTAGCCTATCCTGGACGGCACTGCTATCACTACCCTGGTAAGGATCACCCCAGGTTACGACAGATCCATCACTACGAATGGCAGCAAAAGCGACACGGTTGGCTTGGACGTGCTTCACACTCCTAAGCTGTTCCTTCACAGCACTACTGTCACCACCATAGCGAGCATCGCCCCAAGCAGCGACACAACCGTCACGCAGAATGGCAGCAAATGCGAAGTTTGTTGCTTGGATTTGCTGCACATTCGTTAGCTGCTGCTGCACTACACGACAGTTCCCACCAAAAGCCTCCAAGTTACAACACGGCCATCGTCAAGAATGGCGGCAAAAGCATATTTAGTGGATAGGATGTGCTGCACATTCTTCAGCGGCCCCGCACAGCCCCACTGTTACCACCCAAGTCACGATGGCCCCAGGTCACGACAGATCCATCAGCGAGAATGGCGTGGCAAAAGCATCGATAGTGGCCTGGATCTGCATCACGTGCGTCAGCTGAGCCTGAATAGCACTACTGTCACCACCACCGCCAGCATCACCCCAGGTTACGACAGATCCATTATTGGGGATGGCAGCAAAAGCACTTTCAGAGGCTTGGATCTGATGCACATCTTTTAGCTGATCCTGCACAGCACTATCATCACCGCCATAGCGAGAATCTCCCCAGGCAACGATAGAACCATGATGCAAAATGGCAGCAAACGCGCCGAAGGAGGCTTGGATCTGCTGCACATTCGTTAGCTGTTCCTGCACAACACTACCGTCACCACCACGTTCAGTATCGCCCCAAGTCACGACAGAGAAAATCATCCAAAATGGCGGCAAAAGCGTGATGACAGGCCTGGATCTGCTGCGCATTCTTCAATTGATGCTGCACAGCGCTCCTGTCACCACCACCGCGGGCTTCACCCTAGGTCTCGACAGATCCATCGCCTAAAATGACAGCGAAAGCTTCATAAGTGCCGCAGACTTGCACACAATTGCTGAGCAGGGTCAGCGAGTCCCATGATGCACCCCGACACAGTGGATCCGTGCACATACATCCAGAACGTTTCCAAATGAATCCACCAACCGGGCTGATCCGACTCCAAGTGCCTTCTGCGCACGAAATTGTAACGCCGCCACATCTTCAGCCAAGTCTGCATGGACAGGAGCTGTCTTGCCACTGAGAAGCCGAACTTCCACATTGATCGACATAGTGCAAGGACAACTACTGGGCTTTGAAGTAACCAGAGAGAAAAAAGTATAAACTTTCATTTCATAATGGTTCCTTTAAGAAAAAAGTATTAAAGTATGGTACTCCAAAGCCCAGACTAGGATTCGGGTGAGCAGCCCGCAACTCCAAAAGCTAGCAGCTAGACCAGGCGTACACGCTGAACCTAAACCTTGCTCTTGAATCTCTTGAGCCACTCCGGGTTTGCGAGCTGGCTTGGCATTGGGAATCTGCGGAGGACATTTCAGATCTAAGCTGCAAATCTTGAATTGAAGGATTCAGGGTTTGATTGGAAGGGTTCAGGGAGCAATTAGGGTGTACTGCCAAATCCGACACCTTACACGAGTCCTAATCCTGTGGTCGCAAGATTGAGATTGTATAGACACCTGTGATCACCTGTGTGGCAACCCTTGAAAAGAAACCTTCTCGCAGGGCTTCCTGGGTTTAGGAAACTTGAGCTTCGAAGAAAGGGGCCTGAGCCTGCAAGTAAGAACATTACTCACTACACCCATAAGCCACGGAAATAAAAGGTTAAACTTTCCGATTCCTACTGAACTGTAAGAGGTATTGGGGATCTAAGATTAACTGCAAAAAGCACTGCATCACAACGCACGAAAATGAAACAGCATCAGCACAATCGCCAACTTGCAGCTTCGTATAAATAGCAGGTCTCCATGCGGCCGACGAACCTGGACACCACGGACCTCCGAAAGCCAATCCAACAACCCTTGTAAACCCTAACCCTCGAACTTCATACCAAAAACCATTCTGCCGCGCATTATGAGATTTTGAGAGCCTCCAACCGCTGTTCTTCCATGCTGTGCGGTTGCCAAGGGTTGTGGTTTACGTCTTAGAACTCAGACCTACAACCCCATGCAGAGCCCTCCAATAGCCGTATGGCACAGCTATGCCCCGCGACGATCTCATTCGAAAGTTTGAGAGCAGACAGCACCCACACACAAGTCCTCAAATCTCGGATCTTTTGGGGTTTGGGGCTTAGGGTCTGATGTTTTGCTCTATGAAAGCTTCTCACAGCCGAGCCTCTCGCCTACATGAAGGTCTTTGAATCGTATGGAACCCAATTTAGGCCCTGGCCCTTACGGCTCCAGCGACCTGACTGTTAGGTATGTGATGCTACTAATTTTCCGAAAGTGTACGATACCAGGTGTTTGGGCCATGGAGGTATTCACAACTTAGTCGGCACCACGTGAATAAATCAATCCTAGAAGCCTAAACTCGGAACCCCAAACCCCAAACCCTAAACTCTAAACCCGGAACCCTATACCAGGAACCCTAAACTCTGAAAACTCCCTACAGGCTAAACCCCTCAACCCTAAACCCTAAACTGCTTGAACCAATCAACAAGAACCTAAATCCCGAACGCCTAAAAGCCCTACACCACTAAAGCCCTAAAGTCCTAAGCCCTAACCCTAATGCCCTAAGCCCCTAAAGCCCTAAACTTCCTACACCCTGGGTCAGTCCAGGAAGAGCAGGGGATCCAGCCATGCTTCCACGGGATCTTCGGGCTTGTAGCGGACAGCCTCCTCGACTTCTTGCAGGATCATGGGACTTGTTGAGGAGGGTTTTGGGCTTTGGGTTTAAGAAGGTTTAAGGTTTAGGGTTTCAGCTAGGGTTTAGGGATATAACTACCTGAGCCGGGGTATATTCATGTAATTATAAGTACAGTTGCCGTATTTATAACACCAGTTACGAAGCCCCACCAAACATTATGTTGGGGAGGCGACGGTTGTAGGTTCTACAAAGCGTTAGGGCTTTATGGTTTATTTTGGCGTTTCTAGTTATTGGGGGGGCGGGGGCTTACGATGTTCTGTTTTACATTGTAAATTACGTAGGGTTTCAAGTTTTTGATGGTTTAGGGTTCTGTAGGAATCTATCGGGTTCAAAAGGGTGATATAAGCCTTCATAAGGGTTCGACAGAAGGATCCATACAGATTTAGCCTCCTTCAGGAGTTTTTGGTTTAACCCTAAACCCTAAACTTTCCCCTAAACCGTGTTTTCTGTTTAGCACTAGGGCCACTAGGGTTTTGGCGAGTTTGGCGACTCCGGGGTTGAAGTGTGTAGTATAGGGGCCTCTTAGTTGCTGAGTTCATAAGCCCCCAAAAGTGTACACTTTTAGTTTTGTAGTGGGTGATATTATCCCAAAAAGTAAAAAAAGTGTATCCACTTAGCTACTAAGGCCTTACTAACTAATTAGAATCAGGCCTTCGAGAATATGATGGGATAGCTAAGTTGCGCTATATTAAGGCAGGAACCCTAACGAATAATATTGGCTTTTCATTATTTATTTAGGCTTCTATGTTGGAGCTTTAGGGGTGGGACTTTGGAGCTGTAGGGGTGGTGAAATGGGGTTGGGGTTTCGGGTCTGAAGGATTTGGGGTAAGAGCTTGCTGAATAGAGCTTGCATGAGAGTATTGTAATACAAGGGCTTATATTACTGGTTGCCGTGCTTGACTTTCTGGCCTTCCCTCTTTTTCTTTCTCTGTATGATGAACAGACTTCCGAGTCCGAGGAACGGCAGTCCGTGCTCGAATATTCCGGACAACATAGCAGGATCCTGTATGAGAAAATAGAGCCTTATAAGTGAACTCCTTATAATAAAACTCAAGGAAGCCTATCATAATATGAAAGATATCATATGGATAGTTAGTTCTCTACATTATTATGTTAGGACCCTTTTTATAAGGCTGCCGTACTTTATACAGGGGGTCTAATTTAGAGAACTACCCATATTGAGGTTTAGGGTCCACAGGCCTGATCACTAGTTGAACAGAACAAGGCGAAGCTTCAGAGAGCCAGGACCCGAGACTTCAACCATTTCCCTTGCAGCCCAGATCTGGGAAGAGGAAAGGATTTTGGGACTGGTATAGACTCAGGGTTCAAGACAACCAAGGGTTAAGGGCTTAGGGTTTAGGGCTTACGGTTTTAGGGTTCAAGGCAATCACACGGCTCGAGCAATGCTGTGGATGACCCCTCCTGCAGGCACAGCTTCACGAACTCGCGCTCGGAAACGCCGTCGGGAAGCGTCGCATGCCGGCAGACCTACGATCAGCAAACGCACCCAGTCATGAAAGAGTGTGCAGGACCAAGAAAATTCAGTGAACATCTGAATGAACGGAAGTCGTGCCCTGGATCGATCGTTACCTCGGCTGAGTCTGCGCTGAGCTCTTTGAAGACCTTCCTGGGCTCAGGCAACAGAGCGTGAAATCCTATGCAATCGTGAACAGTACTGAACCGTGGAAACCCTTCGCACAACCCAAATCAGGCGGTGCAAGCAGAAACCCCAAACTACGGTACCCGGCGCCCGTCAGCTTCTGAAGTTACAGAATCAGGTCATGCACCTGAAAATCTAAGCCCTATAACGGTTCTTTCATGTTCTTTCAGTGTCCGAGCATCTCCTCCACTGCTGCCCCAGTGCCTTCTGCCCCCGAAAGAGTGCCAAGAAGCCTGGGTCTTATAGGGTTGTAAGGGTGCCATAAGTTTCGACATTGTTAAACAAGAAGCAGTTCGAAGACCAGAGTCCAGAGTGAGGTCACGAATTTCACTTGTTTTGTGAGGCTGTGAGGCGAGCAGGTGCAGTGGCTAACACAATGACGGCCAAGCAGTTTGAGAGATGCAGTGCAGGAAACACAGAAGCCCTCCTAGTACTTAAAATGATTAAGAAGAAGCTCCCCCGAAAGGGATCCTTCGCATATAAAGAAACCCCATTCAGCGGGCTTTTTACATATCTAAACCCTATACCTAAGCCTGCCAAATCCATCCTCGACACGCACCTCCCTAAACCCTAGCTTTCGGGACACATGGCCCGGCAAAGAGTTAAAGGCTAAACCCCCGACTCAAAACTTGAGGGTTCAGGGTTTTAGCTGTTTAGGGTTTAGGGTACACGGGCCGTTTTAGTTTTGGGGGTTCAGAAAGTTCAGGGTTTCAGTTTAGGTTTAAGGTATAACCCTTGAACTCTGCAAATAAGGAGAGGCTTTTGTGTGTAAGCGAGTACTGCTGTTGCAGACTCAGGAGATCTTGCCTGCAAACTCAAGCCTAAACCCTAAACCCTAAATCTTCAAGTTGGGTGGTTGTCGAAATTAGGGTCCATTTTCGGTACCCTAAATAATAGGTGCCGTATTATAATAGGGACCCAAAAAGGGACCATAATTTTGACAACCACCCATTTTGAACTTATAAACCCTCAACCCGACCTCGACCCCCCCCCAACTGTCAACTACCCCTTCAAGGGATCTCTTATTCCTCATTACGAGGTAGCCTGGGATAGAATACAGTGTAGTTGGGAATCTTTTCATAGCCTATACGCCCATAAGCCCTAGATAGTCTCAAACTTCAACGGCTGCACAAGCACCGCGCAAGACTTCATAGCTTCTCTCCGGAGTTTCCGACCGGTCTGCGGGGTTGTGGAGAGGCAAAGACTTGTTTGGCTCAGCAGCGGACATATTTGTTCGCTTCGGGTGTTGCTCTTCTAAGTGTGCCGCAACACGCTTTTCAAACTGCCAAGGACTGAGCAGCGGCAAGCCCTCACGACACCAAACATAGATCCAGTCACATTGGTGGAGAGGCAAAGACTTTTAAGTCTCGACAACTTCAAAAAGTATTGCGAATCCAATCTGTGCCCCTTTCCCAAGCAGGATGTCAAGCATCAAGATGCGTGTGACGCAAAGTGGAGAGCTGTTCGCCCGTCTTCGCTTCAAAGGGCTCTGGCATCTTTCACACGTCCCGACATGAAACTTTGGCATGCTAGACTTAGCACCAGCAACCTTAAGCCCAGTAGAGCCCGCAGAGACATCGCCGTGAAAAGTGCCCTTGCTCGAGCACGCCAACGAAACGAAGTTTTTCTTAATCGTCTCCCCAGGTTTAGAAGCAAACCTCTTTCAGGCTAGGGTTTAGGGCTTTTCTGAGTCATCAAAACAGTACGGCTTTCGTACTATCTATATATATATATACGTAGAGGTCCTTAGACCACCCAACTACCCTCTAATAAGCCCTAAATACCCACTATCAAGGATCATAAGGGCTAAATTGAAGGGCCATTGAGGGGTGCTGGTCAACATGGAAGTTCAAGGAACGATTGAAAACCCAGTCCAAAATCCAAAGTACCCAAAAGAACCAGAGTTTTTGTTGACCGGGAGCCCTTGGCAGGACCCTTGCTTAATTAATAACGTAGGGGCCTGAATACTAGTTCTAATCAAGCAGCCTCTGTATTTTAGAGTAGGAATCTGAAAGCTGGCGTGCAGCACGTTGTGACTCTACACGGGCTGCAGCCAATCAACCAACGCTGGTGAGTATACGGACTCCGTCACTGTGCATCTTAAGTAAAGGGGTCCGGTTGCGAGGGGTCCTTATAACAACTAGGATCCTAAGATTACTAATTACTTACTATTATGGTCCTACATGTTAGACGGACTCTAAACTGTAAACCGCAGACCCTTTTGAAGACGAAAGCAACCCTTGATTTTGGCATGCCGCGTTGCAGTATCAGTGGTGCGGGTGCCACCAACAGCCTCGGTCGGTGAAGCGTAAGAAGAAGCATGACGTAGTCGTCGCAGGGTCTTTGGCTTCGGGGACATAAGTGGTTGCAGACATTTAGGTGGCCTCTCGTCTGGACTTTGGACCGTGGCTGCAACTGACCAAGGGGTTTGGCGTTAGGGTTTGAGGTTGAGAACATCCCTAAACCCTAAACCCCTAAACCCTAAACCACTAAACCCCTAAACCCTAAACCCTAAATCCTAAACCCGAAACCCGAAACCACAAACCCCTAAACCCGAAACCTTAAACCCCAAACTCAATCAAGCGGCTGGTGCAGCTGCGGAATCGGGAGTGAGGCCATCTCATCAACGACGAGTACCTGTTGAAAACGGTGATTGTTGCGAGCCCTGTGAGATTCCCAAATCCAAGTCCGTTGTGCCAGTTACAAACTCCCTGTAGCATCGTTCTTATCGTAAACTACAATTGCAAAACGGGTTTCCATAGTTCAACCTGGGTTAACTACCACGTATGGATTACAGGTGGACAGCGCAAACACCTATACAGGCTCTACATATTCCAAAACTAACCCGAACTCTCAACCTGCAAAATCCTACTGCAACCTTCGATTCGAGGTCCTCGAAGCCCTAACACCCCTATAGAGGCCTTAATAATTAGAATACGGTGTTAGGGCCCATTATGCTATAATTATGGAAAGGAACCCCCAAAATAGTATAGGTAATTATTGAGGCCCCTATATTTGAAGCCCTCAAACTCAAAAAGCCCTTAGCCCCAAAAGCCCTAAGCCGTCCTAAACCCTACGGTAACCACTCGCTGAGGCGACGACCGGTGCGTCATTCACCAATGCCAGGGCGGAAGCAAAGCCCGGGATGCCTTCCTTTGCAATTTCTAGGGTGTAGGGTTTAGTGTTAGGGCTCTATAGGGTTTAGGGTTCTAGGGTTTTAAGGTTCTAGGGCTTTAGGGGTTTAGGGTTTAGGGCTCTAGGGTTTAGGGTTCCAGGGATTCTAGGGTTTTAGGGTTCTAGGGCTTTAGGGGTTTATAATAATAGGGTTTAGGGTACGCGCCTAGTCTATAAATCCTTCACGACTCAGGATATATTGTCAGGGATAGGGCTTGTAGGATTTGATCCCCGAGCTGCTTTCTACAGCTATTGCTCCCGGGTCTACACCTGCTTCACGAACCCCCAATGCCAACAAAAACACTGTGGTCGCAGACTCTGCCGCGCCGGAGTGTTGCGGCTTCGTCTCTATAGCCTAATTGGGCCCTCGAACCCTGCATGCTGCATCCTAAACGCTAAACTTGACGGTAAACCCTGCACCCTTGATCCAAAACAGGTTTCCTGGGCTTGTGAAGATCCATTGCGGCTACATCTACTACGAATCCAGTCGAGTACTTCTCCACGGACTTCAAGCCAAAGCCCGAAAACTCAAACCAAACCAACCAACCCTAAATTTCGGGTTTCGGGTTTTGGGTTGCAGCATTCTTGCTGAGGCTCGGCGGGCAGGTAGCGTGCCCGAGCATGACACAAGGTCGAGCATGACACCTTGAGTGTCATAAGTGTTGAGTGAGGGGTTACAGTAACCAATTCTAAGGTTGAGTGTGCAGAGGTTTAGTTTCTAGGGTATCGTATCGAAACATTCTGATACATGTGCGGACATGCGAACACATACGCAAACCACCAATCACAAAGATGCTTATCTGCGCGTGCAGATGTCGCCTGTAGAGATGTACGTATTTGTATATACACAAACAAACAGGCAGAAATCTATCTGTACGTCTACATAAACTGTAAAAGGCACATGCTGCATGCTGAACAATGTCGACTCGAATTCCAAATGCTGCGGAAATGTTTGTTGCTTTGTGTTGTCAGCATCGGCTTCGTTTTACATATTCGGGGCATTAAGGCCTGCTCAGCCTACAAAAGGCGCGGTCCGGATGAGCCCTGAAATCAGAAAAACCTGAATCCTGCAGTCCTGAACCCAAAACATCCCAAGACCCTAAAATCCAGAAAACAAGGCCCTGAACCCGCACCCTCAACCCACAGTCCCTAACCCGAAAGTCCCAAACTCGCGAGCCTTTAGCCCTGAACCCGGAGACCCGGCACATGGATCAGCCCCACACCTCTTCCACATCCGAGGCCTGAACCCTAAACCTCAAACCCTACCAGGACCCCCCAATGGCCCGTTAATGGAGCTCTTATGGTCCTTTATCGTGGGGATTTAGGGTTTTTTTGGCGGGTAGTTGAGAAGTCTAAGTATAAACCCTTTCAAACAGGATCAAGGATTCCACGCCATGAAGAGAAGCCCTACACTCCCTACACTGCCTTAATTCATCTCTAAAACCCGTGTTCTCCCCAAACCGCCTTGATACAGGGGCCTTAAAAATTTGAATAGGGTTTTAATTGGGGTATACTGTACTATAAATATATAAGGGAGCCCTGAGCATCATACTGATATCTGATATCTGATAATTGTTTAGGCCCCTATACAACCCAGAGGCTCCAGGTACCCAAATAGTAGGGTTTCAGGTCCCAAAATCCATACTCTGAAGTTTTTGGACCTTGAAACCCTACTATTTGGGCACTTGGACCCTTAAGACAAATTAACCTTCAACCGCAGAGGGGGCCTCTGGCGCCGGTAATCCCATGGCACGGGCGGCAAAGCGGAAGATGCCCTGGACACCTCAAAGCTGGAATCGCCCTTTTCAGGGTTTATGGGGGGTTTAGGGTTTAGGGTTCAGGGTTTATAGGGGTTCTATGATGGAGGGTTTAGGGCTTGAGGGCTTCCGGCTGCTTCGGGGTTTAGGGGTCTTATGAGGGTTTTCTAGGCTTTAAACAGGGGTGTTAGGGTTCCTAGAAGAGTTCTGCAAGGGCTCCTACGATAACTACATCAGATGGGATTTAGGTGAGGGTTTGGACTCAGGGAATTAAGGGATTGCTTGTTTGGTGGTTTAAGGGTCCAGGGTTTAGGGTATGGAACTAAGGGTTGGATTAGGCCTTGTCCTCTCGCGCATCTGGCGCCAGGCTCAGACGACAAAACAGATTAGGGGATCTACCTTAACAACCTGGCCGGGTGGCTGAGAGAAAAGCACCTAAGCTGGCTGAACGGTTAAACACTCCACCCTAGTCAAGTCGAGCCCGTCTGAAACCCTGAAACTATAGCTAGTCCCCAACAAACTAGGAAGCCAAACGTTCGATTTCATCCAGCCACCGAGGCCGTGTTCATCCATCGCCTTCTTGCCCCTAAACCGAAGCCCAATGCACGAGCGATCCCTAAAGAAGCCCTGAAGCTCCGAACCTCGATCCTGTAAAGGACATACTAACCTAGATACAACCCTCAGACTGTATCTTCCTAAGTCATCCTAAATCGCTACCGGAAGCCCTTCATCCCTGAAAGCTCTAAAACCCTATTCGACGGAAACTCTACAACCCAAAACACTTCACCCCCGTTCTTTCGCCGCGGTGCTGTTCCGAGCCGGTCCGGTGACCACGACATTCCGACCGCACTGCAGAGCAGCAGCAACGAAAAGCCCTGAACGTTCTTGGACAGGTATGCCGGGTGTTGTATAGGACCCTAAACCCTAAACCCTAAACCCTAGGATATCATACGGCATGAACTGAGTGCAATTATTCATGGCCTGCTTTGCGATTTGGGACGTGGGGGCTTTCGGGCATAGGCTTGAAGTGCTTTGGGGCAGGGCTTACTTAGAGGATCATGGGACTTAGTAACTGGGGTTATAAATAAGGTCACCATACTTATAATTACTTATAACCCCAATTAAGGTACTTATAACCTTACTTACTAAGTCCCATGATCCTCCAAGTAGGGTTGGGCAGAGGGTCCATTTTTCTTTGGGGGCTGCGGGACGGTGTTGCGAGCAACAAAGGACTTTACAATTAGGGCCCTAGAGCCTAGAGCCCCTAAGGACCCAATAATAATAATAGTAATAATAATAGTAATAATAATAATGGTAATAATAATAATAATAGTAATGATAATAATAGTAATAATAGTAATAATAATAATGTCCCTGGAAGGTTAGGGTAATTTACCGTACAGAACCGTTAACATCTTGCCATCCAAAGCACGAGTTCGCACCCCACAGCCATAACAAAGCATGAACCCCTGAGCAAACGGCTGAAGCCTTGTCAACGCCTTCCTCTTCAAGCCTGAACCAGACGAGCCTGAAACCCCCAACCCCGACCAATATCGGCTAAATTACAAACTGCCCCCCCAGCTTACAGCACGAAGTGTCCGCAGGGCCCGTACCTAGTTGAACAGCACGCTGCAGATTCATCTGACCTTGGATCACCCCGATTTGCCTGCGATACACCCTACTCGAGAATTCCTAGTGACCTCACAGAAGCAATAAAATTGGGTGGCCAAAGCCTCAAAAGCCTAGAACCCGAAAACCCAAAAGCAATGATGCCGGATCCCAAAGGTCCGCCTGCAACAGAGGACTTTCCGCGGCCACGCCGGCCGGTAAGAGACAGGACAGTCTGACCTGTCAGTTGGCATGAGTTGGCTTTAAATAAGAAGCGTTGTTTTGGCTGGTTCTTTGAGGGGTGTCTTAAAGGTTCTTGAAGCATTCTTTCAAGGTTCTCCAGTTCTTTTTCTGGCAGTTTTGAGGGGTTCTGTAGGGACTCCTTACTTCGATTTAGTGTTCCGGCTTGGGGCTGACCCGTAAAAGTCCACGCAGCCGTAGGGTACTATAGAGCATGTACTTGAACGCTAAGTAACCGTATAGGTTTCAGGGCTTGGGGGCTTCAGGGCTGTGTGTCTCTGGGTTTTCGGGTAAAGCTGAATGGGTGAGGGTTTGAGGCATAGGACTGCTTCGTGGGATCTGCTAGGGTTCCCGAGGGTAGGAACCGGGTGGTCTGAAGAAGGGTGCTCGAAAAACGAGCGCAACACACACACACAGACACACGCACGATAGTATACTGTCAGTAGGCTTCAAAGCAATTATCGCCGTTATCGCTATGTTTTGCGAGCCTTTGTGGGCATTCCCAAACCCTGCCTAAGACGCGCTAAGCTTCAAAACTGTGGTTTCACAACAAGGTGGGACAACCCATAACTGCAAAGCCTATAACCCTAAACCTCCAAACAGTCAACCATCTAAGACCTGTATCGCCAAAGCCCACACGGGACGCTGCGCTGTAGGAGGTATCTGAGCTAGAGGGCATTAGGGTTTTCGGGCGTGCCGGGTTTAGGGTGAAGAAGTCTCTACATGAACCGTCTCGAAAACCCTGTGTAGCCATTCACAACCATTCAAAAGCATGATTCTCTGGGCCCCCTGGCGCCCCTTGGCCTGTCCCACAGCCACCAAAGAAGCCTGAAGCCGCATAAAGGCCTGTGCGTTGTGGCTTTAGGATCGCAGCCGGGGGGTTCAGGGTTGGGATTCTAAGCACGAGCCGTCTAGCATCGTCGGATAGATATGGATGCAGGTATATAGCGAGCACTATGTCTGTATGTCCACGGCATGCGTTCGCACGAAAGACATTGTACATATATATATACATACGTATCATTGTATTTTATTATTATTATACATGAACATATATATATATGTATATGTATGTATGTATGTATGTAAATCCATATATATATATATATATATAAATATGGATGTATATGTGTTTATGTATTTATGTATATTTTTCTAAACTTACTATAAACGGTCAACAAATACATGGAAGAAGTACTACGTGAACTAGTTCAGGAACGCCAAATACATCAATGATATAACAAGTGTCAGTTCAATGCGCACCACATACATACATGCACACATACATACATACATACATACGTACATACATACATATGAAATTCAGGAATCCGGGATGCGCTTGGTGCGCGCCCAAAACCCCAAATCCAAAGTCCTAACAAGTGCTAAGCACCCCAAACCCTACTCAGCCCCAGACCTTTCGTAAACCTCAAGCTCTAAACCCCAAACCCTGAATCCCAAATCCACTAAGCCTTTACCCCCCAAACCTTTACCTAATCTCAAAGGGCACAAGGAGGGACCCCTAATGGGGATCCCCACCCTATAACGGGCTAAACAATGGGAATATACCAGCTATAATAAGGTTATATACCTACGGGTCCTTATTAAGGGTCCCTCCTTTTTATCCCTGGATAAACGCAGACTAACCAGAAAGACTGGCCTTCCTCTGACATGCTGTGCAGCACAGTTCCAGAAGAGCATCCGGAGCCTGGGAGCAGCTTAGGGTTTATAGGGCTTAGGTTTTAGGGCTTAGAGGGCTTTCGGTTTAGGGCTTAGGGTTGAGGGTTTGGGGCTTGAGGTTTAGGGTTTAGGGCTTAGGTTGTCTTGTTGCTTTTTGTTTGTGGACCCTTTTTCCAACTTCTGTTGGTCGGGTTCTGTTTGTAAGGGTTGTGTATGCAATACCCATGATAGTAACCCACGTAGCAAGCCCATATAAAATCGGTAAGAGTTACGAGGGTTGAGTCCGAAACCGACAAGGAACCCCTTAGGTTTCCCGGATTCTACAGGCTTTTAATCCCCGGTCCCCCTGCGGACCTCCGGCGATGTCTGGGGCCCCAGGGACGGTGGCGTCAACTTGGCGGATAGACCTGTGATACTATATTATGTTCTGTTATAACATATCATAATGTTTTGAACAAGTGTGTTCTATGCGAGATTACATTGTGTAATAAAGCATAGTACAGCATCGCAACTATGATGTGGCATGGTGTGGCAGACAGTGTGGCATAGTATGGTATAGTTTGGTATATTTTGTGCTGTTATACTATGTCATTTAGCTTGACCTGGATTTATCATTGGATTAAACTAGCTGAGCAGATTAGGTTTGACTGGGTTTTGGCTCAGGAAACCCCAGCCTGTGCCGGCTACTATGTATCTCAGCAGAATACTAGGTTGTGCCTTGCAGTCTGCTAGATTTCAACAATCCCAGACTAGGATGGGAACACAACAGGGGAGCTCCTCAAATCAATTGGTTTTCTGCTAAAGTGCATGCGCTGTGACGAGGAACCTCGAGCGGACCCGATTTAGACTCCTGGTGAACCCTCCGCAAAACAGGATGGAAATAGCAACCCCCAGATGAAGGCTGTTTAGGGCGTGAGTTTATTGTTGGCCAGTGGTCTACATGGCGAATGAAAGCCTGGTGCATCTGGAAGCTCTTGTCAAATCCTGCCAAAGCCCTATGAGACGTGGGCCCTTGCAAACTGCAAAAACCCATTAGAAACCCACAGAAGCATCTTTACACAACCTTCGCAACTCTACAACGCCCCCGCTCAAGCGCCCAAAAAACTCTGGCATCGAAGCACGGATCTTGCAAGGCAGCGTCCGGGTTTAGAGTTTAGGGTTTTGGGGGCTTTGGTGTTAGGTTACGGGGTTAAGGTTTTAAGAACTTGGCATGAGGTTTGGGTTTTATGCTAAGTCGACGCATTCGACTTAGATCCGGCCGCAAAGTCCCAGATAGTCCGCAAGCCCGAGATAATAGGGTTTAGGGCTTTAGGGTTTAGCGAGATTCAAGTCACTGCCAAAAACACTTAAGCACAAAGCCTCAGTCATACTCCTCTAAAGCTTTATAAAACTACTGCAGCAATGCACCCTCAAAAAACTGGGGGTATGCCTTTAATTTGTGTGCCCAGACCCCAAGAGCAACGTTCCGGAGCCTATCTGCTTTGTCGAGAGGAGTGTGAGGGAAGCATCCACAAATCCACACACTGGCCTTTGTGCTTTTTTTCGCAGGAGATGGGAACTTTTTCCTTCACACTTACTGCAGGGTTGAGGATGTAAGGTCTTGGCGCTTGGGGGATCCTTCGAAATGGATTACTAAGTCTTACACGCTCTCGTGCTAGTTGTTGGGTGCAATGCAAGGGCTAGGGTTAATTCCGAATTGGGCTGTGCACTGTTCAGACTACATCCGGATAAAAGGGTTCAAGCACTGCAGGGCAAAGGGGTTTCGGGTTCAGGGTACTTCCGGCAAACTAGCTGAGGGTTAACTTGACTCGTAGAGCATTCGCAGCCGAGGGTTTCACAACGAAGACGGTCGTTCAACATTAAGGCCCCTTACGTCCCTGGCATGAAATGTCTGTTGCATCAAACACCTCGTCGCATGCAAGGGCAAAAATATCGAGGATACCGATTACCCTCCTTGCTTTTAGGGCGGTACGTGCACTAAGCAGAGGTCTACATTGTGAATCCTGCAACCACGAAATCTTGATGGAGTGGGCTCCAGCGCAGCAGGAGTTGGAATTTTGTGGGATTAACCGTTTATCATGACGGCCCATTCCTGGCGCCAAACCGGTCCCCACTAAAGCTAACGACTTAACGAAAGGCACCCGAATTGAGCTCAGAACTCTAAACTCCACTCCAGGCAGCCTGACATCCGCGAACAACGCTGAAAATTCCAAGATCTGCATCACCCTTCTTCCGCAAAGCAAGACTGGTGTAAGAGAAGAGAAAATTCCTACAAACCAACATCCAGGAAAACTCGAAATAAGAGCCGCAAGTCTACCGGAGAGGAGGGGCCGGGTTGGGTTCGATCCCTTTAATATAGGAGCCTTTAATAATTAGAATAGGGTTTTGGGGCCCATTATACTATAATTAGAATAAGGAACCCCCAAATTGAGGCGAAGAGCATCTGCCACAAGCTCTGCACGATGCGAGGCAACAGCGCCTCGTCACTTTTACGCAGTTGCAGGCTCAGGCATACTAACTAGCCCATGTTATTGTAGAAAACACAGAGACTCCCATATCCCGCATAATAGGGATCCTACTATAATATTAGATATATGCTTTAATTAAGGGATATTGGAGTCTCTGGGTAGCCTATACTCTATCGCCTCTATCTCGCCTCAGCCACGGCCGGGCTCGAAAACTGTGACGCACAGGTATCGCCAGACACGAAACGAATCAAGAAGATTTTGTTGAGGAATCATAACCATG
This sequence comes from Symbiodinium sp. clade A Y106, assembly GCA_003297005.1. Classification (NCBI taxonomy): domain Eukaryota; class Dinophyceae; order Suessiales; family Symbiodiniaceae; genus Symbiodinium; species Symbiodinium sp. clade A. The sequence continues at coordinate 114,197 of BGNK01001071.1, read as the reverse complement.
GAAACGTTAAATACCTGGCGGTGGTTCAGTTCCTGCCTGTCCTGTGAGGCTGAAACTTGCCGAGCGGCTAATTTTGGCCTCTAGCTGCATGATTAAACGGATGGGTTCCAGTCCCAAAATCCCTAGGAAGAGCCCTATCTGGTATGAGCTCCCTAAACCTAAACCCTAAGTATGACGAGTCGCCTCCCCCAACTTCTGATCGGCATTGGGCACGATGTTAGCCGCCTTCTTCGACAAGAGACCAAAGCACCGGCCGAAGGTATCAAAAGAGGGGTTTAGGGTTTGGGGTTGCGGGTTTGGGGGTTTTAGCATTTTGTCTTTAGTTTAAGGGTGTTGGCTGTTGAAGCATTCGTGTACTAAACCCATCTGCAATGAGTCAGAAGATACTGACTATGAAAAGTCTTCTTATGGCCAGCATGCGATGACCACAACTGAGGAGATGAGCTCAAGAACAAGTAGCGATTTCTAGGGCTCTACGGGTAATGGGTTGACAAAACTGCTCTGCGCAAAAGGGCTCTGAGGCGTTATCGGGCCCTTCGGGGACTGACATGAGTCTGGGCTTTTAAGTAACCAGGGAGAAAAAAGTAGAAACTTTTATTTCATAATGGTTCCTTTAAGAAAAAAAGCATTAAAGTATGGTACTCCAAAGCCCACGAGTTCATCCTCTTGCAAACATGACGATATCGACGCTGGAAACATCGTTTGGCAGCTGGCAGAACCTGTCGATCCTAGCAGCTCTATGGGACAAACCGCGTCTTTTTGTGGGCAAGACCAATATTCTACTCTCAAGGCTTGAACTCTAAACTATTACTTCTGAAGCCATCGTGAAACCTTAACCTGGACATACCAATGCTAGCTGCTCCCTTTCATGCATTGAAGGCACACTGTTCCAAGACTCAGAATGAGCATGAACAACCGAAAGGTAGTCAAGGTTCTGGGGCTTCGAAAGCTGGCAGTCTCAGAGATGGCCCCTGCTCCAACTTTAAGGGTCCGTTCTGTCTATCTTCCGTGTCTCCATGTTTCATTCACTTCCTGTGAAAAGCGGTAGTTGCCTGCAAAGAAGCCTAGATCAGAACAGCTCCTCTGTGGGGGGGCGGGGGGGGGGGGGNCACCCTCACATACCCCCCCCTGCCCACATTTAAGTTCCCCTTTTTTTTACTTTCCCTTCTCCCTTTTTTTATCCCACTCCGGATAAAAGGGGTTGTTACCCGAAAAAAACCCTGAATCCAAACAGCCCCCTGGGGGGGGGGCGGGGGGGGGGGCAACAACCAATCAAGCATCCCTCAAACGTGAATCCTCGATGCAGGGATCTCCATAGCAGAGAGCCCATCAAGACTCCCGAATCAACACTGAAACATACATAGAAATAAAACTCAAGCAACAGGAATCGAAAGGGTGGACATTGTGTTTACTAAAGGTTGCTACGGGCCTGTACAGGATCGCCAAAGCCAGTCTTGTCATGACGTCATGAGGCCACATTCCTAAATCTTAAAACCGAACCCTCCCCTAATCCTAAACCCTAAACCCTGAACCCTACACCCTACACCCTAAACCCGGGGTCGTAAACCCGGGTTCGGGGCTTAAGGTCATGCAGAGCCTCTTCTTGCAGCGCACAGCATTTTGTCCTGGTCGTACTTCAGGGTGCACCCAGAGACTCCAATATCCCTTGATTAAGGAATCCTACTATATTTTAGGGTCAAATCCTAAGTTAAGGGGTATTGGAATCTCTAGGCAATGTCTTTGGGAGTCAAGTTTAGGGCACAACTAGAATAGGGTTCGGGGTACAATGTAGTATATGACTAAGACGGACCCCTGAACAGCAATATTAAGCTAAGACCTCCCTGACCTCCCTACGTATATTATTTCAGAACGTGCATCGCAAGAGGCTATGCTTCGAAGCCAGGAATGGAGACCGCAGGAGTGATCACACTCTTCTGATAGCCCACGTAGTATCTCGTACAGCAACCCTACTAGCTACTCTTATAGTGACCTTTGGTATCTCTGCTAAAGTAAGAAACTGAATATTGGTGTTACCAGCATGCTTCGACTAGTATGTCCATATGGATACGAAGTAACATCCATAAACCTAAGGATGTAATTCTACCCATCGAAGAAGGCAAGCATCAGGTGCGTGAGTGCTGTGGTCTCAGCAGGCTGCCGCCTGCGGCTAGCAATTCTGTGAGAAGCTAGCTAGAGATTAATTTGAGGATTACTAACATGTGAAAAAGCACACCATGAATACATCATGTCTGTCCCAACCTGATACGGGGCCGCATCGGTGATGCGGAGATGGTGAGGGCGATCTGGTCCCTACTACCATCACAGGAGCAGCAGTAAGTAATCCTTGTCATAGTGGAACGAGGTGTCGATGGCGGTAGATGAGATGATGCACCACCAGCGATACAAACAGTCAGCTTTTCTTCCATACAAGGCCGGCAGGACGGTGCGTGACCCCTCCATCGACTACGTTTCGACTTCCATGTGTATAGGTTTTTCTGAAGCCCTCGGTCAAGCCCGAAAACCCAAGCCAGCTGATGATAGCAAAGCGTCTCTGTCAGCTCCGGCGGGAGAACCAGGCAAACCTGAAGATGTTTTGATTTTGATCCAGAACCAATCCGAAACCCTACACATCCCACACTCCGCTCCAAAGTTACGTCACGAAACCCCTCAACAAACATACACCTGCAAGGGACGATTGCTGGGCACAAAGCTAACAAACTTGAAGAAGGCACCTACGCAACCTAACAATCCTAATAGACTTATTCTCAATCACGACCACCTCAAGAGCGCAAACGCTGGAACCTGCAAAACAAACACAACAACTCACAACCCTATAAATATCGATACCTGTCCAAGCCATCTGTATGGATATGTGTGCGTGTTGTATTGTTGTATACGCACTATGAGAACATTGATGCCAAACGGCGACACCACCTCCCTGGACCGTCTCGCAAGCTGACCACAGGGTCTCTGGCGAAGCCATTGGCACATCAAAGAAGACCTCAGTCACGAATCAGGGTATAGGGCCTGGGGCAAGGATTAAGTTTTAGGAATTGAGGGTTTGGGTTTTGGCTTTCGGGTTAGGATTAAGCTATCCCTATGCTTCCAGGGACCTCATCATTTGGTGCTTGAGGGGTCTGGGGCCCTAATGAGATGGTCCTTGGAAATAGTAAAGGCTTGGGTCGTGGGTTTACGGTTCGGGGGAACTGTGGAGGCTGAGCAGCTGCTCGGACTTAGGGTTTGGGGCTTGCACCAGGGCAAGATTCTAGGGGGGAAAATCTTTAATATAGGGGCCTTAATATTTAGAATGGGGTTTTACTATACTTGTAATAAGGAACCCCCAAAATAGTATTGGTAATTATTTAGGCCCCTATAGTAAGGTGTTTTTTGAGGGGTGGGAACCCTCATGTGGATCAGCAGCGACACCCCTTCTGAGAGCTGTTGGGACTCATGAAAATTAGAGGCTCACCCCCCTCCGCCACGGAAACATGAGGAAACAATACCCACCCACCCACCCAGCCAGCCAGCCACCCACCCACCCCTGCCACCAATTACTATCGCCAACTGTGATCCACTACTAAGTACTATTACTACGACTATGGCTATTATTGGTACTGTTGTCATGTTTATGATTGTAGCAAGTACCCTCGAATCCACGGAGACTACCGATTCTCAACGACCGCAATTTCGGGGATCCTAGGCGGGCTCGTAAGCCCACACCTCAAACCCCGAACCCTTAACCCCACCCCAAGGCTCCTGGACCCTTGTAGTGAGATCCCGAACCCTAGCCCCCAAAGCCCAAACCCTCCCCCAGAAAGCCCAAGACCCTCTTAGGAGCCTTAGGACAAACCCTAAACCCCTAAACCCTAAGCCCCAAGCCCCAAAACCCCCAAACCTCCATACACTACACCCCAAACCCTAAACCCCTAAACCCTTATAAAGCCTAAACCCTAAACCCCTAAACCCTAAACCCCTAAACCCCTAAACCCCTAAACCCCTAAACCCCTGACCCTGGACCGCTTGCTTAAAAGCCTGGCGAGGTACGCAGGCGCCGAAGGTTCCTGCGCAAACTCTAGGGTTTAGGGCTTTGGGCCTTCAGGGTTTGGGGCTTTAATGTTTAGGGGTTTAGGGTTCAGAGTTTAGGGGTTTGGGGGTTTGAGGGTTTGGGGTTTTAAGTTTTGGGGTTTAGGGTTTGTTGCGATCAAAAAACCAACAATAATTCAATCTTATTATCGTCATAACAATAACAGAATACTACTATCGTTATGGCTGCCTTAATAAAACGTCTAGTGACTAGTGATAAGAGTATTATAATGAAGTTATTATTACTATTATTGTTATCATTATTACTAGAAATTTTGTTCTTATTGCCAATTTATTGCTATTGGTAGTGTTATTGTTATGTTTATTGTTATTCTTATTCCTCGTATTTTACATGTTTGTTCTGTACATCTATATTATATATTCATCATCCAGGGCAACAGCACCACAACACCACCAGCGGCAGCAGCGGGGCCTACATTTTACAGTTTAAGCCCGCCGACCCTAGGCCGTACGACCCAAACCCCGAATCCACTGAAACCCTTAAACCAATAAATCAAAATCAGAGGAAGCACGTCCCTGTTGACTGAGTTCTTTCGCTCTGCTGTTTAGTTTAGGGCTTGCGAGTTTAGGGTTTACAACATCGGGTTGGGCGTTTATAGTCAACACACGAACTTTATGGTTTCTGGTTTTTAGGGTTTCCGCTGGGAATGCAGGATCTTGGGTTTCACGGGTTTGCCTGGAATGCAACATGTGAAAGACCGACGCACCGCACTTTCACTACGGAAGGCGAGCTGGCAAAGCAATGATGGTACTGATACAGTTGCCAGCAGGACTGCCATGAAAGCAGTGCAAGTCTACACATGTCTGAATCATAAGCATGATATTATGACAGGCATCATGATACTGTATAGAGCGCACCGCCGAAACAAACGATGTGTGGAAAAGACTATTTCCATAAGCATTGAATTCGAGGAATTCGGTGAAGCCACATCCAAAACCGTAAATGTCTCGGCATGCGCTTGAGTGTTTGAGAAGTGGTCGGCAATCTATTGCAGCATTCCTGAAACTTGTCCCGCAGAACCTGGGCTTCAAGCTACCTGATGGCACTTCCTAATTAGTCCTGATGACCCATTTAGACATAAAAGACAGTGGTAGCCTGAAATCTTACTTCTGTTTTTTGGCTCTCCATGCACAGACAGTGGGCCCCAGCTTGCTGTGGTGACTTTAAGACGCTGCGAACGAAAACTTGCAGCCCCAAGCGACAGCCCAAGACTCGGTGCCTCCCAAGCAGTTGTGGTCGTGATCGGCAAACGGCCATTCCACCACCATCGCATCTTTGGGGAGGATCCTTGAATGAGAGGTCTGTGGAACATTGCTCCCGGAAAGGAAACATGCAAGCAGTCTAGTATACTTGACATAGACGTCCCATACTTGGAGGACCATGGGACTTAGTAAGTAAGGTCCTTTAAGTACAGCATAGCAGGGCAGCTGATGGTCTTCAGCAGTGCTCGCGGCAGTTGATTGTTGGTCTTTCGGGGCTGGGACCAATGTGGCAATCCTTGAACTTTCGGTAACCTTGAAAGAATTCTTTAAAGCACAACTTTGAAGGAACCCCAGAGTGCATACTCTTCTAAATATTGAGACAGTGCGTTCGCGTTCACCTTGCCAGAATATTGACGTACTCCTCCAACCTCCCCTCATCTTGCAGATCTTGCTTTCGACCCCATGTCCTTGGAGGGTCTAAGGCCTAGGTAGGGTTTGGAGACTGGTTTGTCAAATCATGAGACACACTGTTTTCTCCAAACAGCTAGTCCCGACAGCCTGACTGAAGGCCATCAAGGCCGAGGTGCCCTCCTTTGTGGCTGCACACGAGTGTGGGCAGGCCACCAGTGGCCATCTCCATGACCTGTCAGTTGTAAACCCCTTCGTGCTAAACCCTTCCTCTAATCATGGGCTGGCGGAACTCGCAGAGCGGGGCTCTGCCTCTGATTCCTCTACCGGTTGTCGGGCTTACACTCTATTGCGACAATCCCTACTTAGTAGAGTAGTAACTACTACCACTACTACTGCGACGACGGCGATACGACGACTACTACTACTACGACGGCGGCGACGACCACTGTGTACACGATGAAGCGGTAGCAGAAGCACTACTCGTCGTAGTAGTACTGCTCGTCGCAGCATCAGCAGCAGGAGTAGTAGTAGCAGTAGCAGCAGTAGTAGTAGCAGTAGTAGTAGTAGTAGTAGTAGTAGTAGTAGCAGTAGCAATAGTAGTAGTAGTAGTAGCAGCAGCAGCAGTAGTAGTAGGAGTAGCTAGTAGTACTAGTATGCAGTACAAGTAGTAGTAGTAGTAGTAGTAGTAGTAGTAGTAGTAGTAGTAGTAGTAGTAGTAGTAGTAGTAGCAGGAGTAGAAGTAGTAGTAGTAGTAGCAGGAGGAGTAGAAGTAGAAGTAGAAGTAGTAGTAGTAGTAGTCAGGAGTAGTAGTAGTAGTAGTCGTAGGGCTTACATACTCGAAAACCTGGACACAGGAGCCTGCGCGCAAAGTCGCGGCCGCGCTGCCGCATCGCAGCCCAGTACGGCGACTAGGCAGCGGTGGTGGCACGCCTGCACGAACCCTAAACTCTCAAATTTTTTTCCCTTAAACCCTAACCCTAAAAGCTTGAAACCCTAGTTAGGGACCCTAAACCCCAAAAGCAACAAACCGTCAGGAAACACTCAAGACACGACATGAAGCTAAGGGTTCCAAGTAGACAGTTGACAGCTGGATTGTTGCCAGTTCTTGGGATGAAAGGTACCTCTGGTTCAGGGGCCCTTAGCTAGAAGGATCCTAGGTCTGCATGTTTCAGATGGATAGCGTTCAAGGTTGTGGGCAAGCAACGCCGCCGCAGCCGACGGGAAAGATAACTCTGTCTACATGGTCTTGCCCTGTCGCTTGCCCATAGACCCCGAACCCTCAATCCGTTCCTCGGCCTTCAAAGTGGTCCCCATACTAGCAAGCTACTTGGTATAGAGGCATAAAACCTTAGGGCCACGAGGCTTTAGACTCTAGCGCCTGCCTGGGCATGGCGTCTGAGCTCCACCAAACTCCTGATGTCCTCGCGCTCAGGGTTTTCAGGGTTTCCGTGGCTTCTCCAAGATGGCTCTGAAGGCTGTTACTAGGTTTGGGGCTTACTTACTTGTCCGGCATCTTATAAGAGAACTAGCTTTTAGCCTTTGCGATAATACAGGGAGTGTAATGTCCCAAAAACGTTCAAAGTTCCCCTACTCTACTACCAAGACTTACTGGTTTAGAGCAGCAGCAGCAGCAGCAGCAAAAGCAGCAACAGTCGGCAGCAGCTTTAGCACTAACGCAAGAACAATGGAGCCAGAGCTTAGACGTCCCTACGGTTCATCGTACAGTAGTACATACACGACACGATTAATATGAGTCGAAAGCCACAAAACAGGCGTAATGTAGGGCCGTGAATAATTAGAATAGGGTTTTAGGGCCCACTATACTATAATTAAAATAAGGACCCCCCAAAAAAACATAGTATAGGTAATTATCAAAGGCGCCTAGATTACTGGAAACAAACACTGTGTCAAACGTGTGTTTGTATGGTTCCCCTACAGGGTTCATGTATCCAAGTCAGAAACCATAATTAAAGTATGCTTTGACTTTGACTCCAAAGTACCTGTATGGGAACACCATAACGCCCTGGTACATACTTCTGGTGTTGTACGTGTGAGAAAAGCCCGTCCCAAACATGTGGGGTTTTGGACTCATGCACCTTTGCTCTAGAGTTCGAGAAGTCAGGAAGTTCCCCCAAATCTTCCAGGCGCATCGACATGCACACGGCTTGATTCCGGAAGCATGCATCTGCCACAGTGCGGTGCTCTCGACCGCAAACCTAAGATCCCAGACATGGAAAGGCTGACCAAATCATGCAACACCGAACCCAGAAGCCCAAACCATCCCTCGCCTCTGACTCGGCGGTGCTGCAGCACTCGTTCGGCGCATCTTTGGCGGCCATCGCCGGCACGGACTCTATGGTGTTAGGTTTACGGCCTGCCCTCCTACCCCTGAGACAGAAACTGGTGCGAAACTCGTGCCCTCAAAAGTTGAGGTTTGGGATGATGTGCACTACAACTGAGCCATGCCTGATGTCTTCATGACGTCGCCGGGGTTCGAACCAAGCATAGTGGGCTCCGCCGCCTTGGGGTTTAGGGTTTTGGGTTTTAGGGCTCAAGTCTAATGACCCTGCAGCCAGTACCTAAAATGACAATGCACAGAGAGAGGGAAAGAGAGAGAGAGAGATAGCGCGAGACCAATTATTGGAACTTAGTGGTTTATAGGGGGGCTACCGGAACGCATGACCCAGTCCTCGGGCCTGTACGAGGACTGCACATAACCTACTCGATCTGCCTGTAAAGGATCCCGGAATGCCGAAGCTACCCAGCAACTGCGTGGGTTTGTAGGAGTCAGGATTGGGTGGACCCTTGGGGATATAGACCCTCTCAATAAGCTACCACTAGGCTACGGCAGCGGTGGCAAACAGGGTGGCAGGGCAGACGTGGTTACGTGCGCGACAACGCGCGCGAGGGCACGCGCGCGAGGGCACGCGCGCGGGGGAGGGCAGGGCAGGGCAGAGGGAGGGCAGGGCCGAGGGCAGGTTTAGGGTTTGGGCTCTTGCTTTTGTTCTGATCCACGCTGCCATTTTCCAAGAGCCCTTCCGTGCTTCTTAGAACACATTGACCTCATATTCCGGAAGATTGTGCCTGGGAAGGGAGAACTTGAGGCAGAAATCTCTTCATCTTGAGCATGCTAAGATACGTTCATGGCCTTGGGTGACCATCCCTAAACACCCAGGACCCCGGACCCTGAACTAAATCCCCTCCACGTGAAATGCTGCCCCCTAAACCATGAGCACCGAGCCAGCTTGACTCTTGGCAAATATGCTTGTAACCGCAATATGAAGGCATCGGCAGCACTATAAGGCTAACATTATACAGTAAGGGTGTCGCCTGAGACCGTAGTATAGAGGCATTCCTTAGAAGAGAGTTTGGGTATATTCTAGTAACACTTGTTCCAAACCCTCTATTACGACCCCCCCCCCGATTCCGATCACTTCCACGAAAATCTGAGCCCCTAATATAGGGGCCTTGATAATAAGAACAGCGTTTTGGGGCCCATTATACAATAATTATAGTAAGGAGCCTCCAAAATAGCATTGGTAATTATTTAGGCCCCGAGTAAACCCTCAACCCCTAAAGCCAAAACCCTAAATCGTGCCTTGTTGATCGCAGCGGCATCTGTAAGGCGGAGCTCACCCACAAATCCTGCAGGCAGATGCGGTCATTAGGCTCTCGTCAACCCTATCTAGGTCGAATCCCGAACTTCTCAACCCCATTGAAAGAAGGATGAGGGATGCCGTGCAAGGTCACTTGATTATTTTTTGGGGAAAGGACCTGCAAAAGCCCGATTCCTTGCTTCACTCCTATCGCTGTCGTCATATCACTTTCGGGACTACGAGTATCGCTGAACCCTCAATTTTAACTTTAAACCCCAAGACCTGGACCCTAAACCCTAAAATCTAGGTAAAGGGAAGATTCTCCCAAGCCCCAGGGACGCAAGGCTGGTGAACATAGTTCCCCAAGCCCCGCCCGGCACAGGGCATCCGGGAAGTCTGTCCAGTTCTCAAGGGCTTTGGGGTTGAAGGTGTAGGTAAGCCTCGATACCCAGAGGTTCTAAATCATAGGGATCCTATTATAATTTAAGGTATATTCTATAATTAAGGGATATTGGAGCCTCTGGGTTTCGAAGAGCCGAAGGATGATCGCGCAGGTGCCGGTCAGGGTCTCTCAGCACTTGGGACCCCCATGACCGCTAAGTTAAACCTAGTTGAAGGTTCATGTGCAATTACGTACTGTTTTATGGGTTACAAGCCATCGCAAGCATTGCCACCCAATGTTTCGAGCCGAAAATAGGCCCTTAGTTCGATCCCGTTCAAGAAACCCTGCTCTATAAACCCCTAAACCCCTAAACTCCCCTAAACTCCGCAGCCCCCCGGCCGGAAGGCACCATTTTGTCGTACTCGAGCTTAGCCCAGCCTCGGGTCTGCAGCTTCGGGGCTTCGGTTTAGGGCTTAGGGGTTTTGAGGTTGGGGGGCTTTGGGGGTTTAGGGTTTTGGCGCGAGGGGGTTTAGGGTTTGGGGTTTTGGGGGTTTTGGGGGTTTTGGGGTTTTGGGTGTTTAGGGTTTTGGGGTTTGGGGGTGTAGGGTTCAGGGTAGCCGTTTGTGGTTTTGGTGCTTGGGCTTGTGAAACAAGGCTTCGGATGCCCAAACCCGGCAGGTCAGAGGGCTTCGCGTTGAGGAGGCTCTCGACTAGCTCATTGAATCATGCACCCACCGACACAAAACGGTTAAGGCTTTGATTTAGGGAAAAATCCGTTGAGGGGAAGCCTGAACCCTAAACCCTGAAACCCTGAACCCAAAATCCCTTGAGGGAAGCCTTAACCCTAATCCCTAAAACCCTAAAGCCCTAAGTGCCTTCAGGGAAGCTTTAACCCGCAATCTTCAGGCCGGCCCAGGGCCCCTGCCGATGAGGTCATCCTCGGTGCCATCATCCTTCCGGCTGGGTTGATGCTTAGGGTTTAGGGTTCCTGTTCAGGGTGCTGTAGGGTTCTATAGTAGGGTTTCCTTTTGGGGCTCTTGAAGGGTTTAGGGTTTAGGGTCTACGCAAAGGTTCATAGGACTTAGTCACCAGGGATATAAATACGGTAACAGTACTTACACTAACTTTGAACTTTTAACCCTTGTCAGGGTACCCCTAACTGAACCTACAGTACTAAGTTCCATGAACCTCCATCGGAGGGTCTTACAGGTGTCCAGGGGCAAGGACAGGCTTTAATTCTGTACCATCTGCTGGGTGTCAAGCCAAGGACTACGGGATGTTTTTTACGTGGGAAGGTTTAGGGTTTAGGGTTTAGGGATCTTGAAGCCTTCTCAAGGAAAAGCTTATGGTGGAAATCGGAAGTGGCAGCAAACAGAGGCGTCCTAAACGAATCTGTAGGACCGTATCCCTAATTTCATAAAACCCACTCAAGAAGCCTTCATCCATATGTACGCCGTCAAGGGATTTCCTGAGGTCTCCTGCTTTTGTTGCCACTGTCTTGAGGCCCGTTTCTGTCTCTGGATCCCGTCTTACATTACCCTGGCCCAGGTAAGGATCCATGGCTGTGTTTTGTTCACATGGCCGGCTGTTGGTGACTGGCAGCATCGCTCCAAACCCGAAACTTCTTTTGTCCGATGCGTTGGGATGTCCCGTAAACCCGAAACCCTAAATCCTGAACCCTGTTCCATAAGCACTGACGAGGGAGCTTCACACCTTAATTCCGGAGGCTGACTACATAGAAATAGGGTTTTGGTGGTATGACAGTGGTCTCAATACGGAACTTTCAGGAGCATAAATTTTGGTAACCTGGTGAATATTCAGGCTACTATATTACGTTCGGCGCCCTTTGGGGACACTCTAAACCCTCAACCTTATATTATACCCCAAACCCTGAACCCTGAAACCCTAGACCCTGAACCCCAGAACCCTGAAGCCCCAGACAATCTTCTACTAAAAACCCTAAACCCTCAACTCCAACCGAGCTAGGCTTAGGGCTCATGAAACCTGGAGCTCGGTCCTGCTGCCAACCCTTACAGGAACCCTTAGGGTTTAGGGTCTAGGAATGAGAACCTGAACGCTATATGCCCCAAATCTTAAACCCTTGCAAAAGCCTTGTAGGAACCCTTAGAGGGATGCTTTTCGCTGACCCCTAAAGATTTTCGAAGGAAAACGTATACTACACCTAAAGATCCCTCAAAGGAAAAAACTATCCCTACAAATCCCTTAAAGCGATCCTTGTAGTTGACCATGAAGATCAGGGACTCGCCCTCACAAGTTCACGAGAAGCTCAAGACCCAGAGGACTGCAAACGCGAGGCCGAGGACGCTCTCTTTGATGTCCACGTATATGCACTTTTATGTGTGTGTGTGTATTTATAAAGGTACAGATGTATGCATGCATGCATGCATGCATGCATGTATGTATGTATGCGTGTGTATCTTTATATGTTTATATATTAGATAGCAAAGCTATTTATTTATATACAGATATAGATAGGGATATAGGTAGAAATGCGGAGAAATAGATATAGACCTAGAAAAACACATATACATATGAATACAAACATGTAGATATAGACTATTGTAATGTGTACTTATACATGTGTATATGTGCATGTGCCGTTTATGTGCAGGTGTACACTATTCGTGCCTAGCTATGCTGCTGGAATGAATGCATGATTGTATGCACTGGCTATCGAACACGCATGTCGACTGAATGTGCCGCAACACTGATCGTTTACTATGAACGACACAATATAGGCTGTCAAGAGCTATGGAGAGATATGTAAAGTAAAGCTACCCATGTGCAAGCGATCCTCTTGTACACAAGAAAAAACGTCTAGAGTCTAGACTTCGGACATGTTCGGACAAGCACTCCGACTGTCAAAGTTGGAGAACGGAACACCGGTTGGCCTTGGATGAAGATGCAGGATTGCTGTTTGATGTGCCTGCTGAGATTGCTTGAACATGACCGGCTTCTGACAAAGTCAAGGCAAGAGGGGGGTTCGTGTTCTGTTGGACAGACGAGGGTTGGAGCCATGCTAAATGCTAAAGGTTGAAGACTTGTCCAACGAAGTTTAAATCCCGAGCCATGAGGCCAGTCCTGCAGCCGACAGCGTTGACCCTAACCCTAGGCTGTTGTTTCTGCCAGTTGATCACAACGTGAGACAGCTGCAAAAAACATGTAAAAGTCCCGTCCAAGAAGTGTGGCATTTTAATGCACATCTTGAAGCACGCCTCCTCGATCACCATTTCTGTCCTTGGCTCGTGAATTGCGCGTGTTTCAGCACCATGTTCCACTGCTGTTTACCAGCCATCCAACTCACAATGCCAGTTCAAAGAAACAGCTCTTCCATATCGTAACACTATTTGAAAAGGGACCCGGAACCCTACGAATCCCCTGCAAAACATGACGGCAGTTTCAGAAATTAGGCAAGGCTTAGATGAAACTAAACCCAAATCACAGGACTCTTGCTGCCCCCCAAAGAAGGTCTTCGAACTTAAACGGAACCCAGGTAGTAGGATAGCAAATGTTCAACTTCAACTGCCGGGCGACGACTCGTCCCAGGTCGGAGAGTCACCTTCGTCGACGGCCCGCGTACGAAAGCTGGGCTCGTCGCGGCCCATGACCTCGCAGAGGCAGTACCTCAGCAGTAGTCGGCTGGCCTTTCTGTCTGTGCTGGCTTTGGTGGTGGCTGTTGTTCCCGTGGTTCGGAAGCTCCTAAACCATAACCCTACTTTGAACTACCAAAACCGAATTTCTCGTACTCTTCTTAAGAACCCTATGTGGGAAGTTGAATATGGAAAATGAAATTTTTTGGGATCTCATATCACAGTAGGTCTTGGTAGGATAAGGTACAAGCACAACAAGCTGCAGCCGGCATTGCGGGAGAAGGTGTGGGCTCGTGGAGTTCCAGATTTGCTACACCTTAATACGGGTTTAGGGTTTAGGGTTTGGGGTTTATGGTTTAGGGTTTGGGGCTTAGGGTTTATGTACAGGGGTTCGGTGTTTAGGGTTTAGGGGTTTCGGGTTTAGGGTTGTAAAGACGAAAGAAACGCTAAAAGGGCGTAAGGTTCATGTACCTTATAGGGTTTCATACTAGAATATACCATTTAGGGATTCATACCATAAGGGCTCAGGGCCCTTACTTTTCAACGTCTTTTTGGTCCTTGGTCCTGAAGCCTAAACCCTGGACCAACCGCATCCACAGACCTAGATCTTCCAACATCCCTACATGGGCTCGGGTTTAGGGTTTAGGGTTTAGGGTTTAGGGAGGACTGTACCTCAAAAGGGCTTAGGGTTTAGGGGATCTTCCAAAATCACCAAATGAAGGATTATACCTTAAACAAATGGTAGGTATCCTACTGTGGTTTAAAGTATATCATGAATTAAGGGATGTTGCAAGATTTGGAAGCCTCAATCTGAACAATCCTAGATTAGCCTTAACCAGAAAGCCTGGACTGGAAGGCCAAAAAATGTTTTGAAGACCTACGCAGGCTCAGAAAATTTCGACAGATGTGACTAAGGACTGAGGCAGGAGGTTATGGAACTGCTGGGGGTTTAACGTTTGGAGAATACTTTAGGAGCTTTAGGGCACATGGGGGATCAGAGTAATAGCGTAATAAACCCTATGCCTCCAATGACCTTATAGTTAGGGCCCTAGACCCCTCAAGGACCCAATAATAAGGTCCCTGGAAGCATGGGGATAGACAAGCGTAGTTTCAAGACTCCTCCGTAGGATCAGTGCTTGAGCGGTAGCAGGGGTTTAGGGTTTGGGTTTAGAGTTAAGGGTTAAACCCTAAACCTAAACCCTAATCCCGGTCGAGCCAGTGGGGAAGGTCGAGCTTCTCTTGCCCTCTGGGAAAGTTTCATGCAAGAGCTGCCTCGACACTGACATCGAATACTTTATAGCAGGTACAGGAACTTCACCCTAAAGCCCATATATCCTGAACTGCGCTCTTACATGCAAAAATACTTAATACTAGTACTTTGAGGATATTTACTTTAAACCCTGAACCCAAAGCCAGCTCCCACATTCTCCCAATCGCATCTTGTCTCCGCCCAAACCCTAAAGCCGCAACCCGGGATTCAAATCAGAAGGGAAGAATGCTTCACAGTTCTTTTAAAGGGTTCTGAAAGGGTCGAAGTGAGGATCAATACAAGGGGCCTTTATGGGCTTTGAGGTGCATTATAGTGAACGCGCGCTTAAGGCTGCAGGCATAGGGGGCATTTTTCTAATGGTAATAATATAGTGTATTCGAGAATATTCAATTAAAGCACGGCGTTTTGTTTGAATAGCGGCTAGAGAATCGCCACCTGATTAGGTTCTTGTGGAACATCCGAGGGACGGCTGCACTGCGCCGCGAGCAATCCTGGTCGTGTGGTGACACCCAAGCTCTCGAAACGAGGCACAGAGAACTCGCAGAGAACCTTTTGAAACCAAACTCCAGCAAGTTCAAGGTGTCTATGGCACAAGCACAAGCGTAGGATTTGGGAGTCTCATAGACAAACGGTGAAAATCGGATCAGTAGGACGAAAATTGGAGTAAGACCAGAGATGTTAGCTAGAAGCCGCGTCAAGCTGGCAAGGAAACACGCCACAGAACAGTGCCTTATAGACCTAGAGTTAACACCCTAAACCCGAAAGCGAGCCCTTAAAGGACCCCTTATAAAGGGGCCCTTGAAGGAACCCTTAAAGGATTCATTAAAGGAACCTTTAAAGGAACCCTTACAAGGGACAGTTGAACCCTGATACAACCCTAGTAAAGCCCAGAAAAATGCCCTGATAAAACTTCATAAAGCCCTTGAGGTTTAGGGTGTAGGGGTTTAGGGTTTAGGGTTTACGGCCCTTGACGGATGCCCAAAGGACCGCTTGAACGACCCTTAGGAGCCTAAACCCCTGACATGTCATTTCAACTGTATAGAACCCTCATGGCACCCTTAGTTGAACCCTTGCAACTTATAAACCCCTAATCCCAAACCCTGAAAGTACGCCTAAAGGAGCCCCTTAACAGAACCCGGAATCCTCTCAAACCCTGCAGTAGAGCCCTAGAGGCAGCCCCTGAACCTTAACCCTAACCTTAAACCCCAAAACGAGCCCTTAAAGGAATCCCTTGGAGGAAACCTTAAGTATCAAAGGAACCTGAACCTATACCATAAACCCCTAAACCCCTAAACCCCTAAACCCCTAAACCCCGAAACCCCTAAACCCCTAAACCCCGAAACCCCTAAACCCCTAAACCCCTAAACCCCTAAACCCCTAAACCCC
>BGNK01001071.1:0-77645 GCA_003297005.1 Symbiodinium sp. clade A Y106 | reverse complement strand
AGAAGTGTACCGACGCATCTTTGGCTGGCTCAAGGGTTTAAAAGTTTGTTTGCGTTTTCTCTTCACCCTTTGTTGGGGTCACCCTAGTCCTTACCTCAGGGAGGTTGTGTGGTTATAGGCATTGGGTTTGTTTTTCCGGCCTTGTGTGAGGGTGTTTTCGGCTTCAGGGTTTCAGGGCTGTTCTGGTGTGGTTCAGGGTGGAGTTTCCCCGTATAGGGTTTAGGGTTTAGGGTGCAGGACCCACAAGGGCTCCTCTCAGGGCTGCTTTAAGGGGTCCTTCAAGGGGTCCTTCGAGGGATTGTTTAAGGCGTCCTTGAAGGGATCCTTTAGGGGGGGGAGCAAAGAGAGATAGAATGCACTGAAGGCAGCTCTTGCATCTTGGGAAGAAATGATGTTGCGGGTAGACTCTTGTTTCGTTTACACACACATCAAGGAAACTGGCTGGACTGAGGTTTACATGGGGTTGAGGGCTAGGGTTTGTAGAAGAGTGACAGTAGGAAGCAGGCACAGTTAGAAAAGGGCTTCCCAGTGTCTAGTCTGGTGTATAGGCGTACTGCATCAGGGAACCGCGAAGGTACACGTCTAGCAGCAGCCATGATTGCTGCAATCGCCATCATTTCAGCATAAATTTGAATACTCATGCTATGCGGCTACTCCCTCCGTTACAATAGCCGTCACTGCCAAAGGCGGGAATGTCACGATAGCAGTTCCGCAGTACCTGCGGACAGGAACCTCGATGAGACAGTGCCAATCATAAATGAATTCGTAAACCAAGCATAGAAATATTCATGGAAATACTTGCTTCGGCCTACCAGCCATGAGAATCAGTATGAACAAGAAAGACAGGGAGACAGTGAGAGAGATACAAGGAGAGGCATAGTAAGTAGTAAGGGTCGTCACCACCATGAAAAGCAAATACACGTGCATCTGGACTACACAAAACGACAGAAAGAGAAAGGGGCTCCTCATGTGTATACAGAAGGAGCACGGGATGAGAAACAACATCGAGCTTTCACAGTTACATCTGTAGCAGTCGTCGTCCCCATCGTCATAGCATTCGGATTCATCATCGAAACCGTGCCAGCTGCACTACCTTGCTAATGCTCACGGCAAAGGGTTTGGGGCTTAGGGGGCGCGTAAAGGTTCACTGGACATAGCAACTAGGGTTATACATGTCTCAATATCGTAACTGTACTGACAACTGCTTATAGCCCGACTCAACGTACTTATCATCTCTGCTAACCTCTTAGCAGCAAGATAAGGGGTGTAAGCTTTAGGCTAAACCCTAAACCCTAAACCCTAAACCCTAAACGCAATGCATTCGCCTCCAAGTCATACGTTGTAAGCTTTGTTCCTCAACTCACAGGGTTTTCAAAGTTGAGGGTATATGGGTACCTTAACCTACCAAACCCTACTTTTTTGTAGGTTCTTATTATAACCCCTAATATGGAATTTATAGGGACCCTACTTTTTTGTAGGTTTTGGTAGGTTAAGGTAGGTCTCTAAATTAGGGTCCGCTTGTAGGTCCCCAAAATTCCTATGAAAAAGGACCCCAAAAGGAACCCTAATTAAGAGAACTACCCATATTCCAAAATTCATAGGCCCTGGATGGCCCTGGTATGCCCTTGTCCAGCTATCCCTGCGGAGCCTGAATTTTCAAGAATACCTCTTTCTTAGGCCTCCTTATCAGAAGTATGCCGCAATATTCCCCAAGACCCTGCTCTACTTAGCTCTACTTGCCGGGCCCGTTTACTCAGCTTCTACGAACCCTTATAAAAACCGTTACCCAATTCCAACCATCAAGGTCCCTGTATGTATTCGGGTTTAGGATTTAAGGAATCGGAGCCCTGAGCTCTTAAAGGCTTAATGTAACATGTAGGGGCCTTAGTACTTAGAATAGGGTTTTGCGGCCCACTATACTATAACTATGATAAGGAGCCCTATTGGTACTTATCTAAAATTTAGGCCCCTATATTAAAGAACCTGAACTCTTTCTCCAAAAACCCCAAAACCTCCTTAAACCCTAAAACCACGAGACAACCGACCTGTTTGAGCTCGAAGCTCCTCTCCAGGCGAAGATGCGGCTCAATGACCTCGTCCTTCCGCAACACCCGCTTTAAGGATCATGGGACTTAGTGACTTAAAAGGGCTCCTTAAAGGGTTCCTTAAAAGGGTTTTGGGGCCTATCGCGAGCCCCAGACGCGCTTTTGGGTCTAGGATTTTGAGTTTTTGGGTTTAGGGCTTGGGGTTCTAGGTCTAGTTAGGGTTTCCATGATACCGGTAATTATTCAAGATTCAAAAAATTAAAATAGGAGCGTTTAGGGATTGGGGCTTAGGACTGGGACCCCTCAAAGGAACGCTTGGTGTGGTATACCTTTTTGGGTGATTCCATTTTCCAAACTCTTTGTTTTTACCCACTCTCTCCATTGGCCTCCCGAGCCTTTGGAATCCTGTTCGAGGCCGTGTAGCCGAACTTCCGAATTAAGCTGAATTCAGTTCTGACCTGCAGGGGAAACATACAGTTCCTCCCATGACGGAGTGACAGATGCAAAGGGCTTGGTTCTGACTTTACTTTCAAGGGTATGTAACTGTCGGGGAAGGCTTAGGCACCAACTCATTATGTGCAACGGAGAAGAGCACTGTCGGGAGGCTGAGACTCCACCTAGCTGGCCGAAGCCCAAACTTTTGGCGTGTCGCATTCCACTTATGACATCTACTGAAACACGGTGCCGGGCAATTACGGACAAAAACAAATCCCGAAACCTGCGGATCACCACCCCAAGAGACATGGACCTATGGAAAAACCCTGGCAACAAACCGTACTTCGCAGTGAAGTCCGCACAGAGAACTACCCAACTTACTCGCTCAGTGGTTCTCTTCGAGCCCCACTTCCACCGGCCGTCGCAGATGAAATCACTCATAGCATTACCNGCATTACCTAAAGCAGAGGACACTAAACACCCTCTGAGACGGATCCCTTCGCAGTCGTGTGGAAGCAATGGCGCACTGAACACACCAACATGCTCCAAAGAAGATTTGAAACTGGGGTGGGTTTTCCATATCCGATCGGCTAAGCTTTGTGCCACATTCCCGCACCGCACTCTTTGTAATGTCTACGGCTTTGGTGCTTTAACGGCAACAGGCTCGCTGAACCCTAACACTCCCCTTTTAGGGTTTCAGGCTTAGCAAAGGGCTTTTAAGGCTTTTAAGGGTTGAGGGTTTATGCCCCAAAACCCTATTCTGCAAAGGCCCCCGCATGAGACAGGGTTTACGGGTTTGGGGGTCTTCGCGTCTAACGCATAAAGCGCAAACATGCAGCGCTCAACATCCTCCCAACGCCACCGACACATAACGTCGCGGCCCTAGATAGAAGAGGGTTTTGGTGGGTATATTATACTAAGTACTACGAGTGCAAGAAAGATCCCTGAATAATAGAATTATCAATTATTCAGGCTTCTATATTACTTCTACGTGCTGCTACATAACCCCAACTACCAACTCCTTCACCCAGAGCACGAAACCCGGAACCCTAAACCCTGAACTCCAAACCTGTTTGGAGCGACTGCTATGCGCAATGCAAAGCTTTCATCCTTAATGTGCTCCTTAAAGGGTTCTGTAAGGGATCTACGGGTTTGGGGTTTAAGGGTCAGGGCTGGGGCTCAGGGTTTACTTGGCGGATAATGGCACTGAGTAAGCAAGGTTATAAGTACCTATAATTTTCTTATCAGTATAGTTACCTTATTTGTTTCGCTAGATACCGAATCCCATGATCCTTTAATGGGAGTTTCAATCGTACGCAGGGCTTCGGCCTTAACGAAGCTTCGTAGACGTTTACGACAGCCTTCACTCACGTTACTTACCTCAAACCGGGAGAGTGCCGCTGACCTGTTGCATGGGCACTCGAGGCTCCGACTGTAGCCCCACGCGAGCGTCTCGACAGAACAGTGTGGGAGGGTATCTAGTAACGTGTCCCGGTATACGTTGACGGGACACTCCTCACACAGTATGGGCGCGTTTCCACGCGATCACCGTTGAGGGCACCAGTGAATTTTTTTGGTTTGCTTGGGGCAGGGGGGTAACTTCAGGGGGCCAAAAGCTCCTGAAGCGCTAGACGGTAGAGCCCTGAGATAGAGGTCAGAATGATTGGTAATGATGTACCTGTATACTCCCAAGATAGTAGTGTAATATACCCAAGCCCTAGCCTAACAATTTAACTCCACTTTCTGAAACTTCACACCGGTAGGAACCCACCAAGACACACTTGCATTTCAGAGATAACAACATCCCGCGAAAACCTCGACAGACCCGCAACAATCTACAGAACAAGCATAATATCAAGATCCTTGAGAAAATTGAAGACCCTATCTTGAAAAAATACGAAAAGAAACTGGTCTGATTTCCAAAAAGCCTTTAGGGTTTAGGGTTTAGGGTTTGACAAAATTTCTAAAACCTTTGGGGGTCCTCGAGAAGTTGAGCGACATAGTCAGCCCAGCGGTTCCCCATCTTGGCGGCCTCTCTAATCTTAGGATGGAACCATGGGCCCCTAGTATGGGCCCTTAAGCCTGGGATCCTTATGTACCTAATATATTCCCGATTTGTACCCTTTAAAGCCCCTTAAAAGGGCCAAGGGCCCATACTACGGCTGATGGACAAAATCCTGCATGACCCTAAGGACCCTAAACTATGGGAATTATGGTATATTCCTTATAATGGGTCATGCAGGATTTTGTCCATCAACCGTAGGGGCCCATACCTTAGATCTAAACAGAGTTGTGCAAGTGCTGTTATCACGGTTTGGTACGGTCTTGCCGGGTTGGAGGTTGTTGAGTGGGTTTGCGGTAGGGTTGTATGGGAGTTTCCGAAAATTAGGGGCACCTTGTTTTGGGGTCCTTATAATAAGGATCCTACTATTTAGGGTACTATATTAGGGTCCCCTACTTTCGGAAACCCCCTTATATTGATTGGCTTTATACTGATAGGTGCTTCGAAGGCGTATCAGCAGTTGCAGGCTTCGTGTGCTATCAGTGTGTTTCGGAGTCTTCGTTAGTGGTTGGGGGTCTTGAGTTCAGGGTCCAGGGTCGGGGTTTTATGGTTCAGTGGTCTTAGTTTTTAAATTTAGGGTGTGAGAGAACTTGTCCAAAAAGAAATTGCAGCCGTGAGGATTTTGAGGGTGACGATAACGGTCATGATGACCATGCTGGTCATCATGATGGTCATCATGATGGCCATCATGATGACCATCATGAGCGTCATCATGATCACCATCATGACAGTCATCATCATGATGGTCGTCATCATGATGGTGGCGATGACGACGATGATGATGAGGAGGATGATGACAACAATAACGCTTGTGCTGCTGCTTCTCATGTTGATGATGTTGGTGATGACGACGACGATGATATGGAAGTCGATGATGTGGGTGAGGTTGGGGAGGAGAAGGAGGAGGAGGAGGAGGAGGAGGAGCAGGAGCATGGTGGCAACGATTGAGGATGAGACCAATGGTGCGAGCAACAACAATACGACACTTCCCAAACAGACACTGTTGAAAGCCCGAAAACTCCAACGTAACGAACACGAAACGACGGTAATGCTCATGACCCTGCTGCTGTTCCTGACTGCTACTGACAGCAAAAAACACCCAAACAAAAAATGAAAATTGAACCCCTGGACCCTAAACCCCAAACCCCAAAGCCATAAACCCAAAGCCCTACACTCCAAAGCCCCGAACCCGAGCCCCTAAAACCCCCGAGCCTCAGGCTTTGCTCTAGAATGTGGCCTTTGCCCCTAAACCCTAAACCCTAAACTTGTCTGCCCTTGCTATCAAGGCTTTCTGGTTTGGGTTTGGTTCCGGGTAGTATAAGGGCTCCTATCAGGGTTCCAAGAAGGGTTCCATCAGAGGGACTGTAGGGGGTTGCTGTAGGGCTTCAGGAGTTTAGGGCTTTAGGGATGTAAGGGGTTTAGGGTGAGCAGTTTAGGCTTTAGGGCCGGGGCCTGTGGAGAGTTGAGGGTTTCGGTTCCAGGTCTTAGTTGCATGGGGTACTCCGCACCAAAAGGGAAAGGGAACTTGGTTTGGCTAGCTTCCTGGATTAGAGTCGCTATCATTGGCTGCTTCTTATCAGGGAGGCGTCCCTCAACCCTGACCACCTGAAGCCAAAACCGGCAAGCCTAAACCACAAACCCTACACCCTAAACCGGTTAGGGGACTATGCAGCGACCCACAAGTGCGACAAAGCAGCACGTCGCCGGATGTGTGGGAGAAACGTGAGGAGCCGCTCCTTTCGATGATCATCAGAACATTGGGATTTGCCGTTTGCAGGGTTTTAGGTTTAGGATTTAGGGTGGCTTAGGGTTTAGGGTTTAGGGTTTACGTTTTAGTGCAAACAAACACCCAGAAAGTCCAATCCATCTTCATTGCTACCTAAACTTCGCGGGCATGGCTTGGGGTCAAATCTTGCGTAGGGCGCTAAACCCGAAACCCTGCTTTGGACGCTTTTGAAGTGGACACCGACAGAACTGAGCTCGACTGGAGATGCCGCGACTTGTACACAACCCTAAAGAACACTAAGACTCATTCAGAACCCTGTAACTACTCATGCAGGCCCCCTATATTCGGAAGGGTTGAGGGTTGTCTCAACAATTCAAAAGCCCGTGGCCAACCTCCTGGTAGCAACTCTTGCCCACCGAGACATCCTCCTCAAACCTTAAACCGTAAACCCTAAACCCCTAAACCCTAAACCCTAAACTCCAATACCCTAATACCCTAAACCCTAAACCCTAATACCCTAATACCCTAAACCCTAAACCCTACAGCCTCAAACACCTGAAACCGGGCTCACAGTTTAATTAGGTGCGCGAATCGGTCCAAGGGTTTAGGGTTTAGGGTTCAGGGTTGAGGGTTTCGGGTTTAGGGTTTGCCGTAGAGTGGCGCATAAGCGGAAGTATCTTGCGACAGTGCAATTTCGAGTGCGTCGTCTTTTGACGATTGGCCGTTGGAGCCTGGTTGTGGATGGCTCTTTCTTTTAAGTCTTCCACCCCACGCCGTCTAAGGCGGCCAGACCACCCACACCTATTAGGGTTTAGCATCTAAACTCATTCCAAGCTTCTCTTTATTTCTTCAATTTTGATGCAGCAAGCAGGGCAAGGGGTAGGGCAGGGAGGGAGGGCAGGGGCTCCGGTACCGGGCCTGACGTGGGTGCTACAGTCCCCATGGCTGTGGAGAGGCGGGCAGGCGTATTGGGTCGCTCTGCGCCATCGAGGTCGAGGGGCTTGAGCGCCGCCCACCCACGTAGGTGGGCGGCCTATGCCTTGAGTTTAGGGTTCAGGGTTTAGGGTTTAGGGGTTTAGGGTTTGGGGGTTTAGGGTTCAGGGTTTAGGGCTTAGGGGTTTAGGGTTTAGGGTTTAGGGCTGGAGGTTGGAACACAATGTAGCACCTGAGCCAGCATCAGGAAGCTACGGAGATCTTCAAACTGTTGCTCGGAATCTTTTGAAACCCTGAACCCTAAACCCTAAACCCCTAAACCCTAAACCGTTACCAGCTTGGCTAGAAAACCCCAGGCCCGATACCTGAAGTCTAAAATTAAACCCTACCAACGCCTGCAACTCTAAACTCTAGGCCGAAAATCCGAAGAACGTAGTCGCAAGCCCAACCCCCATCAAGCCAAGAAGCCTAAGCTTCCACTGCAAACACTCGTTTTGAACCCCCATAAAGGCTTCGGGCTTAGGGTTTAAGGACCAGGCTAGACCTTCCACACTGATACAGACTGAAACGCCGAACGCGAGACATGAAGTCTGGCAATCCTGATCGGACATGTTCTCTAGCAGCTCGCGCTGTCTTCTGTCCTGCGATCCGAGCTTGAACTGCGCAGAGACTCCAAACCCCTGAATTACGGAATATTGCTTAAATTACCGAAGAGTCCTTAATTTCGGAGTGTGTGGATGGAAAGGTTGCAAGGTTCAGGGCTTAGCTGGAGTTTGAGGGTGTAGGTTGAGGTGTGAGCAGCGGGACCCCCCAAACCCCTCCCCAGACCAACAGGAAGTAGTGGAGTAAAGTTCTGTTCGCGGGCATCTTGCCTGAAGCCCAAACCCTAAAGCCATGTTGGGTCTTTGTGCCAAAGAACAACATGCGCTGGAAACCTGAAACTACCAAATCGTGAAAAAAAGCACAGGCTTTGTACCTTTTCATCATATCTAGGATCCCTCTGTAGTTCAAAAAAGCTCTATTTCAAACTCTGAACCCTCGGTCCTAAACCCCTAAACCCCTAATCCCTTAATTCCTAAACTAAACCCCTCAACATCCCTAGCCCTCGACCCTAACCCCTAAACACTAAACCCCTAAACCCTTGGCCCTATCCCTAACCCCTTAACCCCTTAGCCCTTAAACCCCTGAACATCTCTAAACCCCAAAACCCTAAACTCCAAACCTAGTCCTGGGTTTGGGAGTCTCTCGGAACTGCCTGAGACCCTAGGTTTAACGTCACGGGTTGTGGGGTTTAAGGGTTCAGGGATTATGGGCTTCGGGGCTTAGGGTTCAGGGTTTCGGGGTTTCGGGGTTTAGGGTTTTAGGGTTTAGGGTTCAGGGTTTCGAAGTAAGGGCTTCGGGGTATGTATTTATATGGAAACTATCAGAGCGATCATTCTTGAATAGTCTGACGCTTTCTCAGCCCTCCAACCCTGGAAACCTCCAAGCACAATGCTGCTGAATTGGTTTGACTTTTCTCATCCTGACGCTGCTGGATCGTCTGGAGTGGTGTATGGGTGGCCTTGGGGTGGGCATGTCTCTACAAGACTACACGACCCTACAAACCCTAAACCCTACAAACCCTAAACCAGCAAGCAACCTGAATGAGCACACCCTGAAACCTACACCCTAAACTCCCAAACCCTACACCCTAAACCCTAAACCCTCCTAAACCCTAAATGCCCAAAGCCCGAGACCTCTTTAAGCCCAAACCCTAAACCCCTCAACCACCAAGGTAAAGGACCCGAGTAAGCCCGGCAGGGGTCCGGCTTGGCCCCATTGCGATGGTGTGGCAAGTGGCAATATCGACAGGCGGCTCCGTCAGGGCAACCTGAGCTCTGGGGTTTAGGGGTTTAGGGGTTTGGGGGTTTAGGGGTTTACGGGCTTCGGGGTTTAGGGTTTAGGGTTTAGGGTTTGGCGGTTTGGGGGTTTAGGGGTTTAGGGGTTTAGGGGTTTAGGGGTTTAGGGGTTNCCTCGAAGGCGGGTCCTTCTTTTTGGGTTTAGGGGTTTAGGGGTTTAGGGGTTTAGGGGTTTAGGGGTTTAGGGGTTTAGGGGTTTAGGGGTTTAGGGGTTTAGGGTTTGGGGCTTTAGGGTTTGGGGTTTGGGGGTTTAGGGTTTGGGGGTTGGGGTCGAGGGGGATCTTTTAGGGTTAAGGGCTTTACCAGGTTCTATCTGGCGGTATAGGGGATAATCGTTGAAGGCTTTAAAGCAGAAGCCAAAAAGTTGGAAACCCCATAGCCTCAATCCTTAAGAGTCATGTACAAGGAATCCCAGCACTATTTGGCCTTAATCAGGTTTCCAACTTTTTGCGGTTTACTTTATATGACTCTAGGACCCAACTCCGAGGGGGAGAGCACCCCGGCCCAAACAAAGTTAGCATTTGGGCCTACTTGGAGGTTCATGGGTAGTTATAAGGGAAGGATCTATAGGGATTCGATAAGGGTTTAGGGTTTAGGGCCTACTTGGAGCTTCATGGGTAGTTATAAGTGGGGTTATGAGTCCCCTAATATGGAAAATAATTACGGGTACAATCCTTATAACCACACTTATGACTACCCGTGAACCTCCAAGTAGGGTTGGATTTCCCAAGATAGACGGCCAAAAAAAGGTTGAAGGTTACCCTCCAAGCCCCAAGTGTGGCCCAAGTGTAACAAGTCACACCCTAAACCCTAAAACCTCAGGCCCTAAACCCTAAACCAAGAACACTGCAAACCTCAGGCCCCAAACCCTGAGCTCTAATCCCATACCCCGTGAACCCCAGATCTGAAAATACCGAAGAACAGGGCCCCCAAAAAGCACACAAGTAAAAATTAGGATAGGCATATCCCATATAAACCCCCTTATAATACAGCCCAAGAAGGTACGGATATCCCTATACAATGCGTATGCCTACGTGCTTTTTGGGTTCCTAACCTAAGAGCCCAGTAAGAGCGGGATTACAGGGGACTCGTGGGTTTGAAGAGGGAAGGGGTGTTTAGGATTTTCAGTTTTGGGGTTTAGGATTTAGGGTTTAGGGTTTAAGGCTCAGGGGTTCAAAGCTTGGGGTATAGTGTTTCGGATGTGCTTGCTTTGGAGAGTCTTGCGGTTGGGGGGCGCGAAACCCAGGAGCCTCAACGGCTCTACGGTTTTGGTGTCATTTATGCTGTAAGCCGAACAAGAAACCCCAATGGTACTTAAAGGACCATGCGACTTCGTAAGTAGGTTATAATTGGGGTTATAAGTCCCCTAAGTGGGGTTATCCTAACTATAACCTACTTATAACCTTACTTACTAAGTCCCATGAGCCTTTAAGTAGTTCTTCAGGCTTGTGTACTAGCCTGCTCTCAGAGTCAGTTGGCTGGAGATCCAGGCAGAAACACAAGAGTGTAGCAGCGTAGCATCTCCTTCTCTGAGCGCGGGGGTTTGCAGGTTTGTACTACGGAAACGTAAGGAATGGTGTTTGAAATTATTGAGGCTTCCACATTACCCATGACAGCCAAAGCACCACTCCATCGTAAAACCTGCACCGGGCTCAGCTGGCACCTGATGTCCCCAAGCCTGGCGCTAAACGTTTGGGAGGTTTTTTTGTACTCGGGTTTAAGGATCACTCAGGGCATGGAGGTTTCGAGGTTTAAGGTCTGGTGCTGTAGGGCTTGGGGCTTGAAAAATTCAGGGATGAGGCTCAAGGCGTTGGGTTTTGGCTTTAGGCCTTTGGAATTGAGGTAGTTTCCCTAAACCCTAAACCCCGTTCGGGAGGCGTCTCGGCACGAGCTTTTTCGAGTGTAGTTTTCCCCCGGGATCCACTCGACTGCCGACGACCCAGTGCGGCACTTTGAGTGCTCACGTCGCAGCAGAGGCGGCTACACCTCGGTGNAGGCGTCTCGGCACGAGCTTTTTCGAGTGTAGTTTTCCCCCGGGATCCACTCGACTGCCGACGACCCAGTGCGGCACTTTGAGTGCTCACGTCGCAGCAGAGGCGGCTACACCTCGGTGTGTCTGGCCGCGCTGTTCAATCTCCTGACCTTCGCTGTACCGGGACGGAGGCGTTGGTCTTTTGTTCCCCACCGTTGGTGGCTGGAATTCTCCACGAGGTCTGCGTGCCTAGTGGGCCTCTTTTATATCCTTTTCTGGGTTTTCTGACTTGGATATTGAGCGGGGGATAGGTGGATGGGCTTCCCCTATCTTCTGCTTACCGTCTTCTTTTGCTGGTGCAGTGGGCAATACGAATCGACGGGCCGCAGAGCCCGCCTGGCACAGGAGACAGCGCAGAAGCCGCACCTGTTCGAGAACGGTGCTGCGCAACTTCACATCCGGCCACTGGGTGCCGCGCCCCGCAGTCCTCACAGCAGTGAGGGCGTTAAAGGGCCACCACTCCAAGTCGGCCTTGGCGACCACAGCAGTCCGAGTCCTTTGTCAACAGGACGCGGAGATGGCTTATTCGCAGAGGCCACCTCAGGCCCAAAGCTGGTGGTGTGTTACATGCCGGCGCTATGTCAAGCAGAGTGCCAAGTTTTGTCAAGAGTGCGGTGCTCCCTGGCAGGAAGCGGCTTATGTGGCGGAGCCGTGGAACAAGCCCTGGGGCTCCGGAGCCTGGCACCAGGCAGGGGGTCAACGACCCAAGTCGCCCAGGGGCGCTTCGCCTCGCAGTCGTGGACAGAAGGGCAAGGCAGGCCAGAAGGGAGGCAAGGCCAAGGCGGATGCGGCTACCGGCAAAGGCAAGCCGAAGAAGGACGCGGATTGGGACTTCCGAGCTCCTACAGTGGATGCCCTGCCGCAGGCGCCGTCCTTACCAGCCTTGCCAGAACTGCGGAAGACAATGCCAGGGGCAGCGGAGTCCAATCCGGACCGGCAGGCCCTATTGGCCCTTATGGAACACCTCGGGCAGCAGGACGACCTTCCGGACAGCGTGCGGGCGGTCATGGCGCAGTACAACCAGTCATCTGCGAAGACTGCGGCCAAGACGTTACACAGACTGGTGACGCAACGGCAAGAGGCCTATGCGTCATTAGAGCGGATCAAGGCGGCAAGGGCTTCCTTCGACGCTGGCTGGGCGACCTATGCGCAGAGCTTGCTGGATATGCTGGGAAGGCAATTCAGCGAGCGCGAGCAGGCGCTTACAGCTATGGAGGAGTCGTATTCCAAGTGGGCGATGCGCCTGGCAGACTCGTCGCAAGCGCTCAAGTCGGCGGCCAAGAAGGAGATCGACGGCGTCTACCAGGTCGACGACAGCGAGGACGAGGGCATGGAGGCGGAGATCGACAAGACGGCCCAGGAGGCAGCGAGGATGGAGACTCGGAAGCAACAGCTTGCCGAGCAGCACAAGCAGCTCTACACAGCGCTGGAGGCCGTACGGGACACTGCCTCCGAAGGGGCCGATCGGCAGGACAAGCGGGAGCGCACACCACGGCGCCAGCGCACTGCCGAGGCCACCGAGGTCAAACACGAACCCAAGGAGCCAGCCAGCGTTGCCAAGGCAAAGCAAGTTGGCGAGGACAAAGCCAACGCTGCTGGCTCGCAGTCTTTTTGATAGGCTCACCGGGGTGCCCTTTTGGGAACGGTGAGCCTTCCGGCCCGCTACGGCATGAGGCCTTTCACTCGGTGTTCAGCGAGCCAGATTTTGTCAACGAAGACATGGCACACTTTCTGGCGGCCCAGCTGTGCTACGAAGTGCATTGCGCGACGCGCTTCTGTAAGGACACATGGTGGGTCGATCCACGCATCTTGCAATATGAGAGGGCTGGTACGCCCGACAACACGTGCTGTGACCCCAGTGCAGGCGCAAGGCCGTGCCTCGGGGGCCAAGGTGAGGCTGCTTCCGCATTCCGGCGACCCCGTTCTCACATGGCAACGGAGACGGGTGTTCCTGATGAGGGGGGAGCGCTTCCCTTGGCTGCCCTGGCCAGCCTTTCGAGCCACTCTGTGAGGCCAGCCCCAGTGAGCAGCGATGTACAGTGTAATGTACAGTGTAACATAAGACGTGGCGCTAGGACCGTTGCCTTCGCCACTCAGGTCTGTGTGATCTCCTTTTGTAAGACCGATCGCCTGGCCATAGGTGCCCACTCCTCCGATTCGGTCCAGCCACGGGCAGGTAAATCCATCTGTCGTGTTGGCACACGCCCGGCTTTCCTTGCCGGTTCCAAGGACGGTACCTGTCGAGCCTTGACCGGACCTCGCCCCACAGGGGACCCAGGCAAGTCCCTCCGTCTCCATCCGGAGGTTACCGACGCTACCTGTGTGGCGGCAGAGTCTAGGAGTAGCGACCTCGCCACGAGCCAACAACACATGTGCTCGTCAGGTGTGCCTCCTGTTGAGAGCACCCTGACCATGCCTGCTGTGCAGCCGGCTGCGCCACGACGACCGACGGAGCTGCATTGGCTTTTAGCCTCCGCGGTTCCGCTCCATCCTGATGCCTTGTTGCCGCGGCTTCTGCAAAACCCTCCCGAGCATCTTGCGGCGTACACACAAGCGCCTAACTATGATAGTGACGGGATGGCAAGGTATTCCATTTTTGACCACCTTAGTCATGTTCGGTCTCGTAGGCTGCAGCGGGGATGGTGTCTTGGAGACATACTGGCGGATGCCGTGCACAGCGCGCCCTTTCGGGTTGGGGCCATCCAAGTTATCAGCCGCCCCCTTGCGGGGTACCCCTGCCCACAAATCGTTTTGACGGACCGCCAGCTGCCTGGAAGGGCTGTTCCTGTTGATGCGCGTGGGATTGCGGGCAGCTTGCGTACCATCCAGGTCGACACGCCGCAGGCCTGTACCGACATCCTTGCTCGATGCTTGCCTGGTTGGCGGGATGGCGCGAATGCCTGCGACATGTCCAACTCTGCAGGCGATCCAGTGGCCATTTTGGGGCCACCCATCGAGGGGCACGAATGGATTGAGATCTCTGCCCTCAGGCCCCAGCAGACAGCTCCCGGTACAATGACCACCAGCACTACTACTGGTATGCGAGCCGAGCCGCCNATTTTGGGGCCACCCATCGAGGGGCACGAATGGATTGAGATCTCTGCCCTCAGGCCCCAGCAGACAGCTCCCGGTACAATGACCACCAGCACTACTACTGGTATGCGAGCCGAGCCGCCACGCCTCCTGGGCTACGAGCAGCCGGCACCCCTTGCCTCCAGGGTTCCTTCGCATATTCTTACCGAGGCTAAGGTCTGGCCGCCCATTGTGCTCACACAAACAGGCACTTGCGTCCCGGTGGAGCAGCTGCACTTGCTCCCGGGCTTTAGCCGGGTCGGGAGTGATGGGGTGACTGTTCCCTACAACCTACTTGTGCAGGGATACCCTCCGGTGACCCTGTTTGGCTCGCGCCATTGGACGATGTCTGACTTCTGCCATGATGCCGCCATCCAACTCGCACAACCTCCTACCCAGGTGCATTTTCTCACAGTTCCCCTACCGGGGCTAGACTCGCCACAAATCTTAGTGGTTGAACCTGGGCAAGCGGACACTGGGACCCTTTTGCCTTTGGATCTGCGCGATGTCCAGCTCGAGGTTCTGCCGTTGCATGTGGAGGCAGGGATGTCGGTCCGAGACATCTTGGACCGCGCTGCACTTGATCAGCCGGCTCTACACGTTCACCTTGCCGAGCCCTGGAACCAATACCGCTTCTTTCTTCAAGATTGCCGCGGTCTTGTGCACAATGTGCTCCCCTCGGAGCTGGATGAGCTTCAATGGTTGGCCCTTCGTATACGGCCAGCCGGCNGCCCTGGAACCAAGACCGCGTCTTTCTTCAAGATTGCCGCGGTCGTGTGCACAATGTGCTCCCCTCGGAGCTGGATGAGCTTCAATGGTTGGCCCTTCGTATACGGCCAGCCGGCCTTCAGCCTGCTTTGGCTGCTGCGGCTGAGCCCGCCGCTCCTGACACGACTGCCGTAGCGACTACAACATCCACTACGCTGATGCGAGTGCAGGGACCTCCGGTCAGCGTAGTCATTGTTTGCTCTGGTGCAACGGTGCGGTCTGCGGCTTTTCCCATCGAGAATGTGCCGCTCCGCTTGATACTTGTGGATCTTCTGCGGAGCCTTGTAAATTTGGGTCGGCTGCGTGGGCCCTTCACTCTTCAATTGGCGCCTGTCCTTGCTCGGGCGTCTGCCGCAGATCATCTTATTGTACCATTTCTGGCCCGCACAGATCCGGAGGGAGTCGAGGTCTTCATGGACCCAGGCATCGATGCTATGCAGCTGCACAGNATTTTGGGGCCACCCATCGAGGGGCACGAATGGATTGAGATCTCTGCCCTCAGGCCCCAGCAGACAGCTCCCGGTACAATGACCACCAGCACTACTACTGGTATGCGAGCCGAGCCGCCGCGCCTCCTGGGCTATGAGCAGCCGGCACCCCTTGCCTCCAGGGTTCCTTCGCATATTCTTACCGAGGCTAAGGTTTGGCCGCCCATTGTGCTCACACAAACAGGCACTTGCGTCCCGGTGGAGCAGTTGCACTTGCTCCCGGGCTTTAGCCGGGTCGAGAGTGATGGGGTGACTGTTCCCTACAACCTACTTGCGCAAGGATACCCTCCGGTGACCCTGTTTGGCTCGCGCCATTGGACGATGTCTGACTTCTGCCATGATGCCGCCATCCAGCTCACACAACCTCCTACTCAGGTGCATTTTCTCACAGTTCCCCTACCGGGGCTAGACTCGCCACAAATCTTAGTGGTTGAACCTGGGCAAGCGGACACTGGGACCCTTTTGCCTCTGGATCTGCGCGATGTCCAGCTTGAGGTTCTGCCGGTGCATGTGGAGGCAGGGATGTCGGTCCGAGACATCTTGGACCGTGCTGCACTTGATCAGCCGGCTCTACACGTTCACCTTGCCGAGCCCTGGAACCAAGACCGCGTCTTTCTTCAAGATTGCCGCGGTCGTGTGCACAATGTGCTCCCCTCGGAGCTGGATGAGCTTCAATGGTTGGCCCTTCGTATACGGCCGGCCGGCCTTCAGCCTGCTTTGGCTGCTGCGGCTGAGCCTGCCGCTCCTGACACGACTGCCGTAGCGACTACAACATCCACTACAATGATGCGAGTGCAGGGACCTACGGTCAGCGTAGTCATTGTTTGCTCTGGTGCAACGGTGCGGTCGGCGGCTTTTCCCATCGAAAATGTGCCGCTCCGCTTGATACTTGTGGATCTTCTGCGGAGCCTTGTAAATTTGGGTCGGCTGCGTGGGCCCTTCACTCTTCAATTGGCGCCTGTCCTCGCTCGAGCGTCTGCCGCAGATCATCTTATTGTACCATTTCTGGCCCGCACAGATCCGGAGGGAGTCGAGGTCTTCATGGACCCAGGCATCGATGCTATGCAGCTGCACAGCCTGACAGCTGCAGCTGGACTTCGTGTGGGTAACGCATTGTCGGATGCGCAGAGGCAGGCAGGCATTCGTGCATACGTCAACGGCATTCCTGAGGCCCTTTGCCGTCGGGACTTGCGCACTGGGGACTATGTGGTCACGTACAGCGGCCACTCTCCGGCCTTTGTAGTGAGAAACATTGGACCGGCCTTGGACAGCATTGCTGAGCTGCGCCTGTTCTCCGTCCCCCTCAGTTTCCCTGCGCTCGGCCTTATCGGCAATGTGGTTCCGGCCACTCTGATCACGCGCCCCAGCAATCAGCCTTTTGAGATTGGGCTGGATCGGGCCCTGCTGGAGCGGCGGACGCGTATGGGGGTTCCGAGTCTTACTTGGCGGTCTGTTTGGCTGCTGGAACCAGCGCACGCGCCGCATAGGTTGTGGCTTGACACCCCGCTCACCCCCGAGCCGCAGCGGGCTGCGGAGCTCATAGCTGACACTGGCTTGTTTCAGGATGGGTTCCTCCTTTCGGATGCCGATTCGGATGCTGAGATGGCGGCTTCAGCCATGTTTTTGGTCACACGCCCGGAGGACGGCTTCGATACATATACGGTGTCTAACCCTGTCACCCCATTGGGGTACCACCTCATGCATATGACTCCTGGGGTTACGGTAAGCCTAGCTGAGCTTCCTATCAGGCCCGGCATGCGGTACCGCCCTCCCACGAATATTGTGCCGGGCGCGCACTTTGCGCTACAACATGCGTTCGGGGTGGGGCCAGCCCATGTTACGTTTCCCGCGAGCCAGCCCCCCGCTGAGGCTGTGCCTGTTGAAGTCGTGGAGGAGCTTGAAGCCACTGATGTCGAGGTTGTTGGTGCCACCACTGCAGCTGTTGAGGTTCCTTCCTCTCCTAGCGATGCACCTGCCTCTCCGCGCCTCAGCCGAGGAACGTCACTGGTTCACATCCGTGATCCGGGCCGGCAGCAGAGAGCACGGGCTCTTTCTCAAGCTTGCGGCCCCAGCAAGCATAAGTGTGCCGTGGACCGTAGCATTGCGACCCCTTTTGGGCGGCGCCGGCTGTCTGTATGTGCCGAGGGCAGCAACTCCCTGGTTCAGGGCCCCTCACAGGCACTGCCCGCCCGGGTGCTGGTTCTGGATCACTTGCTCCCGCCTGCTCCGGTGCCTGCAACGCCATCGGATGGGCGAGCTGAAGCCTCTTTGATGTTCCCCCTGCCGGAGGACATCGAGCACTTTGCTTTTGAGGGTTTTGAGATCGAGCGATGCCAACGCTGGGTTTCGCCCAAGGTAACTTTGCATCCTGCTGCGGCCTCGCTCCTGCAGGGGTTGCCGGTTGCGATTGTTGGCACACGGCCGGAGGCTTTGATGTGCTTTGTCGACGGCTCTTTTGCTGGCACTTCTGCCACATGGGCCGTGGCCTTTATAGGCTTGCATCTCGGGCAGTGGTGCTGGTTCGGCTATCGCAGCGGGCCTCTGCCGTCTCAGCTGGAAGCTGGTTCAGTTTTTCCTGCCGAAGTCTTTGCCCAGTTCGTTGCTTTGGGGACCATTGCGTCTTGCGAGGTCCCGGGGGCTGTCTTTTATGACTCCCAGTCGGCTGCCTTGGTTGCTCATGCTGCTACATCGCAGGTTGCGCAGGACCCTTTGACGGCAGCTGCTGCCAGCCTCACTGCATACATTAGGGTACAATGCCGGCAGCTGGCCTTTGTCTACACTAAAGCACACGAGCACCATCCGGGCAATGAGCTCGCTGACAGCCTGGCGGTGGCAGCACACAAGGTCCCTAGCACGGCTGCGGCTTTCGACTTTGATGTCGCTCGGGACATCTTGGGGCGGTCCTACGAGTGGCTATGGCTGCGCCCAGCAGCGAGGAATCACCCAGCTTGGCCGAGTCTCAATGACGATGGAGCTACTGTGCCCTGTGTGCGGGCGCCGGCTGGTGTGCACTCTACGCCGGCGGCATGGGCTGCGCTTCCGGAAAATGCGCCAGCTACCAGCCGCGCCTGCATACAAGCAGAGATACTGACGTACAATACTCTGTCATGCCGCACCAGCCTGCAACGACACTGTCTTCAGACCTTCATGTTGGGTCGCAGGGCTTCTATCTTGGCCTTGCAGGAAACCCGGCAGGATGCCGATCCGATCTCTCAGGTTGGGCCGATCATTCGTGTTGCTTCGCAGCCTGATCAGGGACAGCTTGGTTGCCAGCTGTGGTTAAATACTGCTAGTCGGATGCAGTTTGCTATGCGGCGCACAGCCATCCTGCACTCCTCGCCCCGTGTCTTGATAGTGCTTGCATCTACACCGGTGGCCAAGATTTGTTTTGTGGTGGCGCATGCCCCCACCTCAGCATCGNAGTTTGCTATGCGGCGCACAGCCATCCTGCACTCCTCGCCCCGTGTCTTGATAGTGCTTGCATCTACACCGGTGGCCAAGATTTGTTTTGTGGTGGCGCATGCCCCCACCTCAGCATCGGCTAGTGACTCCATTGAAGGGTGGTGGGCTGCATTGGCGACTCGATTGCAGGCCCTTCCGGCCGGAGCCACCCCGATTGTCTGCCTTGATGCTAACGCTAGGTATCGTCTTGATGGCCTACATGGCGAAGTGCCGGAGAATCAAAATGCTGTGTTTGGACAGCTTCTGCCAGCGCTTCTCTTTGTATCGGTCCCGGGCCTACACACCTGCCGGGAAGGGCATTAAAACTTGGACGTCACCCAATGGAGCGCCAGCCTGTTTGGATTATGTACTATGTCCGGACACCTGGGCTGAGCATACTAACACCCTGACCGACCTTGGCCTGCTGGATGCTCATTCGGGCATCGATCATGATATCGTCGGCCTGCAGGTTAGTTTTGAGGTTGAGCATTGTCCCAAACCGCCCCGTGTTGACACCCGTGCCATGTTGCAGCCGGCAGGACGTAGGGCTGTCACCACTCTCTTCCAGCAAGTGCCACTATGCCCGTGGAACATGCCCTCTGACGATCACCTGCGTGTTGTTCAGCAGCACCTTGTGCAGGGTATGCAGGCCCTTTTCTCGCAGCAACAGGTGCTACCCCGCCGCCCTGTCTTATCAACAGCGACATGGGAACTCCTCCGGGTTAAACGGTGGGCTCGACGCGTCTTTCGGCGCCGAGCCGGGCTACAGGCACGCAGGGTGCTTCATGCCTGCCTGTCGGCCTGGAGATACGCACGCACAGGGCAGGCTACCACGCCTGCGGTCGACCCGGCCCGCTTTGACCACCAGGCGGCTGCTTACATTCACTTTATGCGTAGCCTTGCCGGCCTCATCAGAGACTCCACTCAACGAGATGAGGCGACGTTCGCCAGGGAACACCTGCGGACAGCTCGGCACCAGGGCGCGGATGCCATGGCTGCGGCTATCCGAGCTGTACTTNTTGCCGGCCTCATCAGAGACTCCACTCAACGAGATGAGGCGACGTTCGCCAGGGAACACCTGCGGACAGCTCGGCACCAGGGCGCGGATGCCATGGCTGCGGCTATCCGAGCTGTACTTGAGCACGGGCGCAGATTTAAAGCCCCCCGGCCGGCCATCAACTTGCGCGTACATAATGAGCTTGTGACTGATGAGGAGGGCGTTCTGCGTGCCTTCGGGCAGTCCTTTGCGGAAGCGGAGCAGGCCACTTGCTGTGACTTCACTGCCCTGTTGGCGCCCCCGGATGTCGCCGTCCCAGACCGTATTGTGATTCGGGACACGCCCACTCTGGTTGCGCTTGCCGGAGCCTTCAGTGCGCTCAAGACTGGCAAAGCCCCTGGATTCACCACCCTTCCTGCGGAGCTGTTCAAGGCCGCCCCTCTGGAGGCGGCGCTTCTGTACATGCCTGTCTTGCTCAAGTCTCAGTCGACTCAGCTTTTACCGGCGGTTTGGCGGGGAGTGCATGCTGTGCCGCTGCTTAAACCACGGAAGGATCCCTTGGATGTAAAGTCCTTCCGGTCTATTGCTCTCATGGACGTTCCTTCCAAGGCTGTGGCTCGTGCTTGTCGCCCTGCGCTGGCTGATGCCTTTGAGACGGTCACGGCTGTTTCCACCGGAGGGTCCCGTAAGCACATCCCCCTGGAGCGCCCCTCCATGGCGGTCCAGGCGCATTTAGCTATGCTCAAGGCCTGCAAGAGCAATGGGGGGGTGCTCTTTCTGGACGGCACCTCCGCATTTTATGCTGTGGATCGCAGCTTGCTCTTCGCTACCACAGATGCAGAGCAGCAGGCCCGTGTCTCGGAGCTCGGGGTGGAACCTGATGTGGCCCGGCACTTCTGTGCTGCCGCTGGCCTGGAGGGTGCCTACGCTAGGGCCGGGGTGTCTCCTGACCTGATTGCCTTTCTTCAGGCCTCCTTTCAGGCTACGTGGTTTTCGACCAGTCCTTGCTCGGGGGAGGCGTTCCACACTACGAAGGGTACTCTACCTGGCGCACCGCTTGCTGACCTTAATTTTCAGTTTGCGGCCCAGTCNTCCTTTCAGGCTACGTGGTTTTCGACCAGTCCTTGCTCGGGGGAGGCGTTCCACACTACGAAGGGTACTCTACCTGGCGCACCGCTTGCTGACCTTAATTTTCAGTTTGCGGCCCAGTCAGCTCTGGCAGCCCTTCAGGCCCACCTGCACGAGCTAGGCATCCAGGCCACGGTGACCTTGAGGGATGGGAACGAGGTATCGGCACATCCGGCCACCTGGCTGGACGACGTGGCGGTCCTTATTCGTTGTCCCGTAGCTTCCGACTTGACCAGATGTATGGCACAGGCCACCGCTCTTGCGGTTCAATACTTTAGGCTGTTGGGAATCCAAACCAATTTCCAGCCGGGCAAGTCAGAATGCATTCTGGTCTTTCATGGCAAGGGATCAGTAGAGGCTCGTAGGCTTGCGCTCCTGGGTGGGGATACTGCTGTTCCCGCTGTTCGGGTTCCGATGCCTCACGAGCCACCCTTGCACGTCCGCTGTGTTGCGCAATACACTCATTTGGGCACTATCCGGACAGCTGACTCTAGCTTGTTGCCAGAACTTATGTATAGGGCGCGGTACACCAGGGAGCTTTTTCTTCCCGTGCGTGCGAGGCTTTTGCGCAACCAGAACTTCAGCTTGGCAGAACGGCAGGGGTTCCTGGCATCGCTGGTGCTTGCTCGTTTGATGCACAATGCGGGCACGTGGGATTTATCATGCCCTGAGCACTTCGGCGCATTTGCTAGGCCCTACATGAGTTTTCTCCGTGGCAGCATCAGACCCTTGCATGGCGTCCCGTGTCGCAGACTCTCTCATGAGCAGGTGTGTGCTCTCGCGAACTGCCTGCGGCCATCTGAAGCCCTGGCGTGCGCACGGGTGCGCCTCTTGGCTAGTTTCTCACTGTACCCGGATCCTTTTGTTTGCGCAGCCCTAGAGGCGGCAGTGACTTGGCTTCGCCAGGCCTGGGCCGATGTTCGCCTCGTCTGTTCAGTGCTCCCGGGTTCATCGCGGTATGTGCGTGCCCTCCAGCCCCTTCTGGAGGCTAATACCATTGTGCCTGCCTTTGGCCCATGGCCGCTTACTTTGGCAGACACACGGGCTATGCTTAAGGCTTTTCGCAAGCAAGCCCTGCACGAGCGCGAAGGACTATGTCAGCCTGCTCTACACAAGGCGCGCGTTCACGAAGCGGCGGCACAGGCTGAAGTGGTATACTTCCGGTTGGCGCCGTTATCTGGTGACGAGCAGCCTGCTACATGCTCTACGTGCCGCTCCTCTTTTCGGAGTGCAGCGGCCCTGGCCTCTCATTGTGCCAAGGTGCACGGGCAGCGAACCCCATCAGCTGCCGCTGTTGGCACTGCATGCCAGGTTTGTATGAGGCAGTTTTGGAGCACACCGCGTTTGCGGCAGCACCTGCGCCGCTCCGATAAGTGTGCACGGGCTTTCGTTGGTGCTGACCTTGACCCCGAAATGCCCCAACACGAGGCCGGCAACATTCGCCTTCCACCCACGCTGCTTGTTGGACCGCAGCCGTGGTGGGCTTCCTTGACGCCGCCTCTTTATTCAAACACTGCCATGCCTCCCGTGGTCCCAGACTTCTCCCGATTTACCGTCAACCATAACGGATCTCTGGACTTCGCATCCTTCTTCCAGCATTGGACCAGGCAGGTTGAGGCGTTTGGTCAACCCCTAGTTGACTCAGTTTTGCGCGCAGTGCAACGATCTGATGACGCATGGCGCCTTGCTCGGCGCCTTGCGGAATCCTTGGCACGCGGAGTTGACGACGACAGCCTCACCGAAGGTGTTCTGTCTGCTCGTTTGCTAAACGGTGCCATTGCCTACGGGCCGACGCGGGCTGTGCAGCTGCACGCTCCGCTTCTTTTTTCTGTATAGTTTGGCAAGACGAATTTGTGAGCGCGTCGCGAGACTCAGGCCGCACCCGACAAAAAACCCTAAACCCTGGCCTCTGGATCTGCCCCTCGTGCTCCACCGTCCGCCGGGCACGCCGGTCTTCGGCATCCTGCAAGCCGATCATCTGAGACCGTAGCCCTGACACCTGCCGCAAAAAGTTGTTTAGGGTTTAGGGTTTAGGGTGTTTTTTTTGGAGGGGGGCGGGAGGGGTGGCCTTTTGCTGTCTGCAAAGGGAGGGTTTAGGGTCGATGTTCAGGGTCTAAATACCAGTCGTCAATAAAAAACATGCCTAGGGCCAAAATCAGTCTACAACTGTATTTTGGCACTTCGAGAATTCGGGCTCATAGGTTTCTTTCTCGGAGCTCGCCTTGGGCTTTTGAGTGCAGTGCTTCGGGTTCAAGAAGAGTTTAGGAACCTCGTGAGAGGCACTCTATTATCGGAGCTTCCTTATTCGAGGCACCCATTTAAACCCTAAACCGCAAACGGACCCCGTGTCCTCATGGATTCTAGGATATCCAGTCTTTTGCAAGCTTGGCCAGGAGGTTGTTCAAACTCCGGAACCAAGGACCAGAACACAAACACCATGGTGCACAAATGCTGCTGTACTGCTGTTGCTGCAGGGTAAGGAGTACTCGCTTCTGAGCTTGGACTCGTGGTCTCGGTGTTCGCACCGAGGCCTCAGGGTTAGGACCCCATTAATCATTAATTAATGACAAGTTCTATAATTCTAATCGATCCTATCCCATCCCCCGCTCCCTCCAAAAACTGACCTTTTGGGGAGGAGGGTTCGGGTTAAGTGAACCGAAAACCCTAAGCCCTCCACAAAACATCGGTGGCCTGGCGCATGTGAGTCACCACGGCCGAAGCCACTGCCCAGAGGTCGTGGCTGCTTTTTGGAGGCTCCTCTTCGGTAGCTCTTAAGGGTTTGTGCGGTCTTTGAAGATTGTTTTTGCTTAGTATGTTGTTTTTTCTATCAGGTCTGGGATAACATGTCGCACTTTTAAGCTTCAGGGTTTCAGGAGTTGAGCTTCTTCAAGTGCGTAGGCTTCAGCGTTCAAGGGTTTATGGCACAGGGCCGGGTCCTTGTCTTTGCTACCCCGAAGTAGGTCAAGCATTATTCGTATAGGGACCCCTGCAGATTGGGAAACTTAATATTAAGAACACCACCCACGCACACACACGTACGCAACATGACTTTCATTGTAGCTTGCGTGGTTTCCTCTATGAGTTCCTCGTGCAGCGGCATGGCCTTCGATGAGTTTTGTTGTAGCGGCCAGGCACCTAAGGCAATACGGGACTCTACGACTGGCCCCTGAGTAAGTAGTGCCATCAAAGCCCCAAGTTAGGGTACCCCTGCCCCGAATTCCAAGAACCTCGCCATCTTCTGTGCCCTTTTCGACTCGAGGCTACGGCTTTGGGATCCTTATATGAGGTGCGAAGCGTGTGCAGCACTTTTTGGCCAGGGGTCTTTATGGCTTTACTGTGAAGGTTTTTCTTGTTCTCTAGGTCGCGCTAAATCGATTAGCCACAGTGCATCTCAGGATTAGGGGTGATTAATGTAGGGGCCTTAATGATTGGAATAGGGGTTTGGGCTCCATAAAAGTATATCTATATACTTAGGAACCCTAACAATAGTATTGGTAATTGTTTAGGCACCTATATTAGGGCTTTGGGGGTGCAGGGTTGAGGCTTCAGGGTTTGGTTTTTGCATTCAGGACTGTGGCTCTCTCCTGGCGCGCCGCCGCATAGCGCCAAATGGACTGCAGCTCCTGTGTTCTTCTGCAGGGCCCAAAAAAACCCTAAACCCTAGACTCTTTTGGAGCTACAAACTTCCAGCTCATTGTCGTTGAGGTGACTGCGGGCTTGAAACTTGGAGGTTGGAGACGTCGTGCTCGTAAGTTCAAGGCTGAAGGGGGCTTAGAGCTTCGTTTTTGAAGCCCCTTTTTCCCTCAGAGCCTCGGCAGCAGGGTGTACTTGGGACTGTCGGGCACACATCTAAGCCACGCGGTAGCACCTGAACCCCTGAACTGATCTACGAGCCTGAACAATGGGGCTTGCTTGGGAGGGTCTTTGCTGATAGACAGATAGATAGACGGACAGAAATCAGCATAATATATATATGTACATAAATATGTACACAGATATACATATGCATATGTACATGTGTACATATATATATATATATGCACACACTATATTACATGTAGTTGTGTGTGTTAAACATGTAGCCGCAGTATCATGCAAGATGAACACATAGCAAAACTGGGCGAAGGTGTTCAAGGCCTTGTTCAAGCAAGAACAAACGAGTAGTGCCTGTAGAGTACCACAGACTGCTCGTGAGAACTAATAACTAATAACAACCAAAAAGTCAAAGCTTGTAATCATGAGGCCACCCTCATCTCAATTCAACTTGAAGCCCCTCAGCCGAAACCCCAAAATCCGCCCAGATCCGAACACCCGCCTTTAAAAAACCCTCCCTACCCAAACCCAAAACCGCAAACAGAAAAACCCTTAAACCCCATCATTTTCTGGGCCTCTGCCCGGGCCAGCTCCAAAGCCCAGCGTCGTTGCGCACCCGGCGTTCCATCCTCCAAGCACAAGCTTGCCAACGGCTGGATCAAGGCTTCGGGGTTCAGGGTTTAGGGTTTTTTTT
Source organism: Symbiodinium sp. clade A Y106 (assembly GCA_003297005.1). NCBI lineage: Eukaryota > Dinophyceae > Suessiales > Symbiodiniaceae > Symbiodinium > Symbiodinium sp. clade A. The sequence continues at coordinate 52,113 of BGNK01001071.1, read as the reverse complement.
TTAAGTGTAGTGGCCCTTTCTCCCTTAGGGTTTAGGGTTTAGGGGTTCTGGGGCTAGGGCTGCAGAAAAGGTTTTAGAGCACTAGGAAGCTTACAGTATAGAGAGGGAGTAAGTCTAGATGATTCATGGTCTATCCGAAGAGGCGGCTCACTAGCTTCCTATGGCCTGATTAATGAGCCGCTGACCTTCAGAGTGAAGTCATCAAACCCCATCGAGCCCTGAAGCCTATTTCAATCCCTGCACCTTGAAAGTTAAGGTCTTATACTGTATTCTCACATACCGACACCCTAAACCTTACATGCCCTACAGGAAAATCCCCAAAGCCTGAAGCACCAAGCATCCTGATGACCCTAATGTAGGGGCCCAAATAATTACCAATACTATTTCGGAGAATTCTTAGTATTGTTATAGTATAATATACACCCAGACCCTATTCTAATAATTAAGGCCCTTACGTTGCATTTCAACCCAACTGCTGGCACGCGCCTCCAGGTCTGCAAGCCCAGCCTGCTGGAACGGTCGGTCTTTTGCGGCAGACTGAGGTTTAATACTGTTCCCCGAAGGTCCATATACACTACCATTATGGAATTAGGTCCCGAAAAAGACCGTGCCTGGCTTTGAATGGGGCCCTAATTCCATAATAGGTATGGGCCGTATGGGCCCTCTTGGATAGGATTCTATAATCGGCTCCCCTTTAAAGGTAGTATGCGGGTCTTGTCAGAACTTGTAGGGTTTTGTTCAGGGTGCCGAGTTGAGGGTTCAAGGCAAAGGTTGGCTGGAGCAGACCCTGGAACCTCAAATGTCCTAGTCCCCTGCCTGTGATCTTATCCATAAGCACCATAAGCTTTTTGTATGCTGTACCGTAAGCAGTTACATACTGTTGCATTTTTTGCTAATTATATTATGTATACATATGTGTGCATCTATTGACTGTTATCTTTTTCTCTGTTGCATATTGCTCGCTGACAACTCGCTGAACCCTAGGACATACTCCACGACCTCCGGACTGCAAACCCTGCAAAACCTTTCATCGTTCCCAAGGTTAACCTGAGCCACCGAAAACTGTTGTGCAGCCAAGGACCAGGTCTTTGGTCGTTTTGCCAACTCAAAAATCTCAACAATCCCCAAAGACCCCAACCAAAATGCTGCATACCATACTTGCGACTGGACAGCCTTCCCGAAATCGCTGGCGCCACTACTCCTAATGACGATACCATCCCCACTACCTCTTTGTGTAGAGGTGAAGGCCTCGACCTCTTCGTGGCCAAAAAGTCGCCAAAGGCAATCCAGAATCAAGCCCGTTGCGCGGTCTCCACCTGGCTCGCAGTTTAAAGGCTGCAGTAAGGCTTGGGATAAAGTCTCAGACTGACTCAGGATCTGTTCACTGGTGGCGCTCTGCGCCCTAAAGGCTAAACCTGTTGGGCCTCCATCTACGCAGCCGATGAGCGTCGGTGAGTCCATCGCCCCGCGCACCTTCCGAATTCATGATTTCGACGACGCGAATACCGCTCTAAAATCCGGGCCGGGGGCACAGTTGTGTCGGCCGAGCCTGCAGCTACCTTGTGCACGACGACGCCATCCAGGTGTGTCTCCAACCCATTCAGCACCCCCGAATATCAAAGCCTGAATGTTTAGAATGGGGTTCTAGGACATGTTCTGCGATACTTAAACTAGGGACTGTAAGGAGATAATCCCCGAACTGAGCTTAAATGTGTAAAGACTGTATAGACCAATCATTGGTACGCAAAGCAAACCGTGCAACCGAAATTTGCGAAACTCAACATCCGGTACAGGATAGGAGTTACGTTGCATATACAATTTGAGTTTGTCCGGGGCAGCTTCACTGTGTGTCGCGGATTTTGCATAACTACGGTTCTTGTTTAGGGCGTTGGTGTATGCCTCAAAACGGCATTGCGGTGAGACACACCCGCTTTGGAGTGCCGACTGTGAGCCCAAGCGAGGAAGCATTCAAGCACGGGGCCTTCAAGGCATGATGGCATGCTTTGTGGACTTGAACCTACAGGAGCAACCACGCGAACCAGTGCAAGACAACCCTCAGGACACCAGGTGCTTATTGCACGACTTTCAGGTTGGTTTAGTGTGCAGCCTTAGGTTTTAATTCATTGCTAGATTAATGGCAGGTTTAATTCGTGCATAATATAGAAGCCTGAATGGCTACCAAAAGTATCCTTTAGGGTTCCTTGATCATACACAAGCATCCTGTGATTTCTACCCCGAGACCCCATTCTAATTATTAAGGCTCTAAGGCCCCTGTATTCAAGAAGTATTGCCCCCTGGGTGTTAGAGTACCCATGCCGACCCTAGAAGCCCTGGACTAAACCGATATTAGGGTTAAATGCTATGTCAACTCAAGCTTTGGTACATGCTAATTAGCTGCTAGTACTGTTACTATCACTGCCGTCGCCCATGATAAATGTTCTATGTCATTTCAAATCCTACTGCTACTGCTGCTGCTGACCTGCTTCTTCAGACTCTTGTAGTATTTATTAATTCTTCTTATCGACTCTTATTCCCGGCATTCTTAATTCTCTTGCTCTTCTGATTTTGATATGACTGCTACTGATAAGATGGGCTCTTTCCGATCTCAGCATGCTTGCGCGCCGTTTCCAGAGCTTTTTCATCATGGAGTTCGCTCTCGGCTGCAGTCACCCGACTACTATAAGCAGCGAAGATAAGCGACGATAAGGGGGCCTATCAACCATGCGCACCTGTAGACCATCATGAGACCATTCCCCAACCCTGAAAGCCTTGCCCTATATTGTCCTGACTCCATCGTATGGATGCCTTGCCCCTCAGGAGCTGGGTGCACTTAGCTCAGAAGGTTGCCCCCCTGTGGCGAGGAAGAGCGTTTAGTTTGTAGACTGAGGCTTCGTTCACTTGACGGACTCTTTCGGGTCCATTGTAGGATCCGTCATGCTTTGAAAACAAGGTATGTAGACGGGAAACAGCAGTCAGAATATAGACACAACGGTGCAGTTTGCAACGACAACGGACCACCAATGCTCAACAATGGTAGCACCGCATCCGGAACCAAGCGCCCGTAACCCCCGCAGAAGATCTCCAAGGAACCAACGTCTGAACCCTTAGCCTTAGCACGGTCCCTAGCCCTAAGCATTCCCAACACCTAGGATGGCATGCCAACCACCAGCAAAAGCGCTGAATCATGAACTCCACCTCCAAACTGAACAACAGAACCTTGAAAACAAACATGCTGTTTCCCTCTGGGGTTCTTTGGTTCGGGAAATGTGCACCTCAATTCTAAACCCAGCACACCACGAAGCTCCACACTCCAAACTCCAAACCACCTTGGTACTGGCAATAAACGGAACAGCAACAATCTACTACCCAATGCGCGAAAAGAAGATACCGCCAGCAATGATAGAAGAACTCCCAAAACCCTAAACCCTAAACCCTGAACCCCTAAACCCTAAACCCTAAAACCCTAAACCCCTAAACCCTAAACCCAAAACCCAAAACCCTTAATCCGGCAAATCTTCAACCGATTGCAGACCCTAACCCAAGCAGCACACGAGGGGGTCTCCGAAAATACGGGACCCTAGGGTACTACAACAGGAAGAACAAACAGAAACCCAGGGCATAAAGTTTGCAGATGGGATAGGGGACCCTAGCATAGCACTCTAAGTAGTAGGCTCCTTATTCTAAGGACCCCAAAATAAGGTACCCCTATTTTCGGAAACTCCCACATCCCAAAACCCTCTGAGTGCCCAGCCGAGCCCTGTAAGGTCCACTTTCTATGTACCACATTCTGGGAACCGACGGCCTCAGTGACACTTTCTTGGTTTTAAAGGCCTTGTGTGCAGAGTGTAGAGAGAGGGCCGTGTTTAGATCCTAGCGTTTGGAGGCTTACATTATTATATCGTATGTTGTCTTTCATTATAGCAGCTCATATTCATGTTACTACATCATCTTATACTATCACGTATTACAGAGTATGCGACAATATCTTATATTCAGCTACATCTGAATATACATTCTAGTACATTACAGCAGAATATGAGATGACAAAATATACTAGAATGAAGTAGTACATTACCTTGCTTCATGATCAATAACGGATTACAATATACCGCAGTATATTGCATTAAGATGCATTATGTGGCTTTTCTGTATAAGACCAAACATTAAATGTACTGCTTCATGATCATATTCTACTGTATCCAAAATAAAGCATTAGATCATCTGTTGAGCTTTGCGGGATTCTGCAGACCTAGACCCTAAACCCTAAACGGAACCGGAACCCGGGGTTGGCTGGAAACTCCACGGTCGATGATATCAACTCAGCCTACAAGACACATCAAGCTAAGAAAGCCCAAGAAATCCTGCAAACCCCTAAACCCCAAACCCCTTGGGAAACCCTCCAAGCTCCTGGATAGAAGCCCTCTCAAAGATTCCATCTCAAAGATATGCGAATTTCGGAACATAGGGATTAAGGTTAAGACAATGGGGGGTTTCCAAGACCTTTACCACATGACGGGCTATTCATTTCCGGAAACCACCGCTACTGGCAATCTAGGGGCCTCAATCATCAGCATACGGTTTCGGGCCATGTTCTAGTATATTTAAAATATGGAACCCTATGAGGGGTTGATGTTGGTAATTATAGCATAGTGTCGTATATATGTATATATATATAATTAGATATATACATATATATATAGATATGTTGTAATATGGCTCTGGGAGGCAGGCGGAACCCCAGGGCTTTGACAGGACTCGCCTTGGTGGAGTCTCTGATGGCAAATGTAGGCTTTCACTTCTAGGGATGTTGGATAGGGTTCAGGGTTTGGGGTCAATTCGATCTATAGGGTTCGGGGAGTTTACGGGTTAAGGCTTTGGGTTTAGAGTGTAACAGGATTCGGGATTGGGGGTTTAGCGCACTGTGTAATGCGCAGGGCTTACGCTGGTTCACTGCTGTGGGCTATGGACTGGGTCTGCACTTCTACAGCTTGAGATTTCGGGCTTAGGGCTTTGGGGGTACGGTCTCTTATACTAGCATGAATGTTGGTAATTATTTTCAAGGTGTTAGGGTCTCCAGGATGTCTAAGCTGGAGCGGGGTTGGAGTACCAGAACACGGCTCGAGTGGACAGATGCCAGAAGTTCATGGGAATGGTATGGGTATATGTACGGCATACTACGGGGCTCATGTAGTACGTCCGTCGGCGAACATGAGACGTCTGAAGTTCGGAGGTCAACAACGCCACCCATAGAAGCACTCCAGGCGGACGGGGCCAAACCCCTGAACTCTGTTTCACAGATGGTTCCCTGAACTTCCGCTTCATGGCAAGACAACCTCGACATCCATGGGCATTGCCCGAAGGTCGACACTGAAGACCTGCTTGCTACAATCGATGCTGTTTGGGTACGCCAGACCAGGCAGCACAGCTCGCTGGGACATCTCCATGGCACGACCGTGCTGCCTGCACGAAGTACCAGAGGCAAAGTCACTAGAAGGTTCTACAAGTGGGGGTGGTAAAGGGCAACTTAGCAACGGGGTTCTTCTAGGTTCGGGGCTCCAAGCTCTCAAGCAAAACATGATCCACTAGCCCTCAACCTTCGGGTTTAGGGTTTAGGCTAGGGTTTAGGGCCTCAACCCCTCTGCAGCCTGTCATGGAGGGGGGACTCGAAATGCGCCAGCTCGTGTGCAAAGCTGACGGCCCAGAAGCTTACGGCCTGCACTCTGGTTTGGAGTTCAGGATGTGGGGCGTGTTGATGGAGTGGGTTTAGGGTTTATAGGGTTTAGGGTTGAGGGGTCACGGCTTGTGCGTTTCGGTGTTCGCGGATCGGGTTAGAACCTGAAATCAAGCGCAATGACAATTTGGCGGGTAGGTCCCTTGATTCTTGAAAGGCGGTTGGACATACATGAAGCTCGCAGCATTAAAGGCTGCAAGGTTTTTGAGGTACAACGGGCGTAGGATTTAAAAGCTTGTGAGTTGCTTGGCTTTCGGGGGTCTGGAGCTCAGAGCTAGGATCTTCTTAGCAGTCGAGCTTACAAACTGGATCCAACTGGCATCTTATGTAAGCCAGAAGTGTACGAAGCTTGAGCCTCTTAGGCCTGGATTGGTCCATATACCTAGATTTAATATTTAGGTGATGCTCCGCTCTTTGGATCAAATGCATAAAGCATTCCTTGAATTTTGGAGTGATGGCGTTGTCCAATCGGTCGCAATCACGAGAATTTGGTGGTCTCGGAGTTTGCGTTCCCAGGCATCAACGGACTACGAACCCTAGATTCCATAGATGGTGCTGATGTGGGACCATGTTACTCAGAATTGCAGTGGACACCAAGATATCCGGCTGTGCTTGCTGCCCCAAGCCAGGGTTGCCTCCTCCCAGTTGTTGGCGTGGTTCTCCTGTCTGTGCAATCAGGGAAAAGGGCGTCTCTAGCCTGATTCGACCAAGGCAGGCAACTGCATCACAAGCCCCACAGGGAATACGTCGTCCCTTGGCTTTGAAGCCCACTTCCCGGCAGGCCCAAGCCATAACGCCACCACCAAGTCCTGAAGCCCTACACTGTCGAAACACAGATAGTCTATACATATCTATAAATGTACAAACATATCCTTCCTCATTACTCTCTCAAACCACCAATCCTCGCCCTCAAGCGCTAAAACCTGAAACCCCGAACCCGAAAAGCCTGAACCAGACAACCCACTACACAAAGACAATTCCATTGACGACACTTTCAGCGGTTTGGGCGCCAGGGCTCCCCCAGGGAATTTCAGAGGCTTTGGTTTGATAGCGAGAATGGGACGTTACGACGTACTGGGTTTGGGTGGTTTTGGGGATGTGGTTTAGGGTTTAGGGTCCCTTTATGGCACAAATCAGGTTGTGGGGTTTACACGTTCGGGGCTTTGGGGTAGGAGAACCGCTGTGGTTCAGGACTCCCAACGTGATGAAGACCCTCTCTCCACTCAGGAAGGAACTACGGGGACCCCAAAACCCCAAAACCCTGCACCCCAAACCCACTACAACAGGCCGCGCAACCGAAAAAAAAAATGCATCCCGCGAGCCCCCCCTTCACCGACGGAACGCTTTTGAAATCGCTGGAGGCGTGGCGCTGCTACAGCCAGGCACTTCGGAGGCCCAATCAGCACTCAGAAAGCTGGCCCGAAAGGTCCGATCATCTTGATGGCACACCATAACAAGCACTAGACATATTAGGGAAAACTGTAAATTCCCTATAATGTTTAAAGTTTAATGGTATCATGATAACCTTCATTTTGCTCTTCTTCGAATCAGGCCTCAGGATTCAAGATCTCGAGATGCATGGGTGTTGCATCGTCGATGTTCTCAGAATTGTCGGCTTTGGCAGCTTTATACGTATGAAGACTCTTTAACTATGAAGCGTGAAATACCTGACCCTAGTCGCCCTAGTCTGTGGCAGTCCTTCATTCCATAACTTTCTCTTAAACAGATACCTGTAACAAAAGGAGCCCTCGTAACCATAGTTGACCCCAATACATATGAAACAACCCCCTAACAACCTGCTGAAAAAAACACACACCAAACCCAACGACTCCCTAGAGAGCGTGCCTTAACCCCTAGTCGATCTAGGCCGCAAACCCAAAGTCCTCGACCAAAGCTACCCAAAACCCGCATGGGAGTTTCTTAGAATTTGGGTCCATTGCGGGTTTTTGATTTTTAAGCATCATGGGATCGCACATTTTCTGAAACTCTCCCATGCGCAAGCCACGGACCTTTCTAGGCAAACACCCCACCCGGCTTGGAACATGCTGCCGATCATCCCGCTGCTTCCTGAGGTAGGGCTCCTCCCAGACTCCAGCTGCCAGCTGTGCTTGGGGATCTAGGTTCCTACGTCTGCGGGTAGTATGCGCGCGTGTGTGTGTGTGTGCGTATACATGAATACATACAGTTCGTATGTGCGTGTAAGTATATGTACAGTGGTATATAAAGACAAAACATTCAGACTGGTGCTTCTGCATTCGTCTACACAGGTACATACAGACGTAAGTATCTTTACCGATCTGTGTATGCTTGTATCTTGCATTACTAATGCAGCACATGCATGTACATATATATATATACACACATAATTATCTATTCATTTTCTTGCATTACTAACGCAACACTTACATACACATATACATATACATATACATATACATATACATATACATATACATAGACATAGACATAGACATATACATATACATACACATATACATACACATACACGTATGCGTATGCATATGCATATGCATATACATATGCATATGCATATACATATGCATATATATATATACATACATACATACCTATATATATATATATATATATATATATTAGTGAAATATACGCTAAGATGTGCAACTACTACCTGTTTGTTGAGGGCGGAGGTCCGTCCGGGTGTTTCGTTAAAGCTTCATGCTTAACGATTGAGGGTTTAGGGTGTCCATTTAGTCGTCGCCGGTGGACGAACCAAACATGTTGGTAATTAATTTCTGGTGGTTGGTACAGCATGCAGGTGCAAGCATACATAAAGGAATCATGAGAGCGAGGCTCGCACACCAGCAACCTCAAAGCGCACTCGGGAGATTGGTCGTTGGAGGGCACAGGCTTCCAAAGTATTTTTAGCCCCTCAAGGGTCACTAAAAGAGTCGCGCTAATCCTTTACGAACTCCCAGAAGCATACCAGTGTCCTCAAGTACGCACGGGATCCAGCAAATGGATGCTCTATCACACCTCGGAATGACTGGTCAGGTCACGGAGGTAAGGCTTGCGCGTTTGGATGCTTGGAGTTTCGATGATGGTAGAACAACAGCGAAAATGACGACAGGAGCTTAAGCCAAAGTGTAACTGCAACAGTGGTACGGCTCATGGGAGCTGAAGGTCAACAGCTCTTCAGGCGTCTCCGGCTTCAGGTTCAAGGTCTAGCGTTTGGGGAAGGGGTGTGGATTTGGGGCTCACGGATCAGTTCAAAATCTCAAGTGGGAATTGGGTTGAAGGTTCGATGTGAGGAATTCACAAAGGTGATTGCAATCAGACGTTTGATTTAGAGCCCACCTCTCTGTATTTCGCAGCGTCGCACCCTAACCACATAGGAGTCTTTACTAAAAGCCTGTGCTAGTGAAGCGGAAACCTGCAAGCCCGGATTACCGACGGGTAGGCTTTGGGGCTTTATTATAGTGCTTGAGGGCTTAGGTCCCGAACAAAAAGCCCTAAAACCTAAACCCTGCACCCGAAACCCTGAACCCTAAAACAAATTCTTCCGTAGGCACCCGTTGGCACCCATCGGGCTCACACAACGAGCTCCGTGGCGGAAACGGCGGCCGCACAGTTGGAACCATCCTATCCAAGTTCCAAGTTCATGAGGTTTGGGCCTTGGAAATTCGAATAGGATCTGAGGGCAGGGTATGTTGTAGTATGCCAATTGTTCGGACCCCCGTATTGCATCTGAGTGTGCGTATGCAAGGGTTGAAAGTCAAACGGCTTTTGCCAATGTTGCTAGCTCTTATCCGGCTTGATCTGTTAGGGTTGGGGTTGGATCTGGGTCCCGCGGATAATATGATGTGACGAAACCTTCTCAAACATTGTGTATCAGACTCAGGGTAGCTTCGTAGTGGGAGCACCTAGGACTCGTTAAGGTAGCGGCTTTGAGCCTCTGATGGGTTTACGATACACCACGGAAGCACGTCCGGACCGGCCTCGTAGCAGTGGAGCCTCAGCTCTAGCACTGAGAGTTTTAGGCTGAAGGTCTTTGGGGCTTAGGACGTTGGCAGAGCCCCGCGGTGGGATGTAGCCTTACGGTTACGGGGACTGGTGAGGCCTGAAGGTTCGTGCGTTCATGCTGACACACGAGGATTTCCACTGTTGTGGCTGAGGGGTATCATGTTGCCGGGTGGCGGCCTTCGATCGTGGCTTGGGGCGCCGAAGACCGTCTGTTAAAACTAGTTAAGACGCTTCGGCGGCACGATCAATGCGTCGACACTGGCAAATTTCGCCAACATCATTATACAATCACAGCGCCGCAGTATCCAATCTAACTCTATGATACTAACAACAAGGTCTGAGGGTTTCCATCAGCGATTGCAAGCAAGCGCGGAGTCGCAGGCCACCTACACCATAAACCCCACAACTCTAAACCCTTGAACCCTGAACCCTTGACCCTAAGCTCTTCATCACCTCGGAGCCCCAAGCCTAAACCTAAGCCTTTCCTCCTCGGTCGTTTGAACGCCCACATGCTCAGGGAATATGAACGAGGACTCATTCTTCAACCTGGAATACTAACAACAATAGCAGTGGCAAAAGTAGGCGTATACTGCTGTTGCGGCATAGACAGTGGTAGTAAAGTAGTAATTAGTACTCTAGCATCCTAAACGGAGGGTGGTTCAATGGGGGGGAGGTACTAGGGATCATTGGGGGAACCATTTAGGGAACCGTAGGTAGTACAAGGAAGACTTGGGGACTACTAAGTAACATACCCTCTTGGACCCCTTCTGTCATCCTACCATAATAGTAGTCGCCTCGCCGTCAGGCTGGTCGTAGCAGCAGTAGCAGCAATAGTGGTAGCAGTAGTACGAGTAGAGCAACGTGAATCACGAAGTAAACAACCATCGAATGTCGACTTGTAAGCTGCCCTGTGATGCAAGCAAGGGGCAAATTGACCCGTTCTGGTGCCGTGAAGTCCTTCGGCGTGGCCCAGGCACAGCTATCCTCCAGGTACCACCATCAAGTTTCATTGACCAGGTATCTGCTCGCGTTGGGAGATAGTCAAAGAAACCGGCCGTAAGCGACAGCACAAGCATCCACAAGCTGCTGGCCTGCTCCAAGGCTAGAGCACCGCTCTGAACGCGGAAGTAGCCCTGCTCGCCCCAGTACTCACCTGAGCATCGTCCCAAACAGTGGTCGTTTTGGGCTTTCTCAGCTTCGCATTTCATGACTGGCGACCACGGCCGGCAGACCTACAACTTGCCGTCAATGGCAACATGAGATGTCACTGCAGACCAGCTAGTCAGGAGAATGAGGCATCCAATTCAGCCAACATGCCCCACGAGTTCCGCACCTGCCGTGGCCAACATGCTGTCTTGGTCAGGAACACATGTCAACATGCAAGGTGCAGCACTGCTTCTAAACAGCACAACAAGGCAGACCGATGCAGTCTTGCCCGTGCAGACGCATGGCCCATGGCTGTACATGTGGCTTAAAGTTAAGGCTTAAAGCACCTGCCAGTAGAAGCCCAGCTTGTCATCTGTGCCCCAGCCGACGACGGAAATGGAGTGGTCAGTGTCCTTCGACCTGCTCCAACCCATCAGAACGCGGAAAATATCTCTGAGAGCGTGAGGAACAAACAAAGGAAGAAACATGGACGACAAGGCACGACCTCCATGAAGTGCGAGACAAAAAGCAGTTGCATGAATAGTTCGTTGTATCCTTGTGATCTGTGTGATGACTGTGACAAGGATGCTTCTGCATGCGACAGTCACATTGTGACTGCTTAGAATTACGAAATCATAAAGTGAAACCACCTTAACCCCTTCGACAGTCTCCCTCCCAGCGGCTTCGCGGTGACAATGCCGCCGGTGTAGTTCAGGATGGGCACGGCGTCGACGTTGCAAGCAATGGGCCCACGATTGAAGATCTCCTGGATTTGCCGATCTATATCCATCTACCTACCAACTATCCATCTACCTATGTGTATATCTGCCTATCCGTCGTTCTTTCTCTCCCTACCTGCTTAGCTACCTACCTACGTGTCTACTTCTACCTACTTATCTACCTGTCTATCTATCTACCGACCTACCTACCGATCTACCTGTGTACATGTCTCTCGCTCTCTCACTTAGCTCTCTGTCTATCTGTCTGTCTGTCTGCGTCGATACCATGGTTGCGCGTGTAGCTTGACATGTACAGTAAATGTTCACACACAGACACATATTCACACGAGCTGTGTGCATTTCCCTGAACACTGGAGCTTGCGGGTGTTGGTTGGTGTGTTCGCGCTTTCCCCGGGACGCAGCTCCCGGCGTGGTGCCGATATTTATATCAATATGGATGTATGTATGGTATACGGTCTATGGTCTATGGCATAATGTATAATGCATCATGCATACTGTACGATGGGCAATGTACAATGTATCATGCAAATCAGCAATTGATGTACAGCTTATTTGAAAATTATATATGGTCTAAACTAATGTGAGCAAACATATATATATATATATATATATATATATGTACGTACATGTATATGTCGTGTGTGTGTGTCTGTATGTCTGTATGCCTGTATGCATATCGGACGTATGGCAACGTGATTTAAATTCCTCAGCGCGAACGCAGTCTCCTTCATCATGGCGTCCTTGCCCTGAATGGAGCCTTGCTTGGAATCTCAAAGAGTCGTGTTGACTTTATAGAACTCTATGAGTTCTTTGGGATTTAGGGTTTGGGTTTGCGGTTTTAAACGGCTTTAGATGGTCTAGTCAAGCAGGGATTGCAGGGCTGCGATTCCGGATGCAGGGCTTAGACTTGTGCTACTCACAGAAACTTAACCAGCCTGGGCATCTCTGGCATCTTCTTTCCGCACGCAGCTGCGCATTACCGATGCCGAAATTGCTACTGCATACCGTCGACAGAATCAGATGTTGGGTCGCCCTGCTTTGAAGACCTACAGACGGGTCCAGCGGTCTTACGCCAACCACACCCTTCGATCCCAAATCTGAACTCTGCAAATTGGGTTGAGGGATGCAGGACGCCCGAGCCTCGAAAAGAAAGACCTCAAAGGTTTTATGTCCATCCTGGTGGCCGTACTCAGCGACGGTGGCGTTGGGGTACTTCGCCATGCCTCCACTCCGGAACTTGCGAGCTTGCGGCTGGCTTTAAAGGCTTAGTTGCTTTAGGGCTCGGACCCAAAACCTAATAAGTTTGCTTATGCTTAGGGTTTAGGTGGTGCTGGCCTGTTTCTGGCCTGCCCTGCTCTGCACGGAACACCCGGTTTAGGGTTTGTATAGATTAGCTCTGAGCCCCCAAGCCCTAAACAATAACCCGAAACTGTAAACCCGAAACACTTGCCGACCAGCTGCCGACGCATTTCTTGCCAAAGGTCGCGCAGGTGCGCTGCACATTCTCGGCCGTGCAGCTGAAATCCACACCCTGCCATGAGGGTGTGTAGGGGCCTTGATAAAACAAAACAAATCCATAATCGTATGAACTTATAAACTAATATAGATTTCTTGGGAATGATAACTGGCTGACAATATTGTTCCAAACAGGGTTTCGGGAAACTCTGTGCTAGTTCATGGAACCAAACAGAAGGACTAGGAGGCTTTTGGGGTGTAAGGTCATTAGAAGTCGTTTCGGGGACTGTGCATACGACTGCTGAGGTTCTGCCCCGAACAGAAATCCTAAAAACCTCAGCCGGTGCACCGCAAAAACAGTCTTCAACACCCCATGAGCCCTTGCCTTGCAGAAGCCTGCATCCAAATCCTTGGAGCAAGCAAGATAGGGCTGACCTCGGCCGCATGGAGGCTTTGGAGGCTCCTTCGGGATTGAAAACGACTTACAGTAGAAGCTAGAAAGTTGGAACATCATTAGCCTCATGCCCTTAAAGTAAAGTAAAGGGAATCCCAGCATGAATCATCCTAAATCGATGTTCCAACTTTCTGAGTTCACTATAGATCTCACCAAGACTTGAAAGGATTCAGGCTTATGTGCCTGAACACAGACGCGTTTCGGGCTTCGGGCTCGGGGATATGCCGGGAGGAATGGAAGGCATTCTACACCGTCTGTGCTCATTCTGACCAGCACTGTATGAGAACGCCTTAAACCAGGCATTGAACTTACTCGCTCGATCTATAGATTTATTATTCACTCCGGGGTCTCGGAAAAAGGGCACTGCGAACCTTGCAGATCAGGACCTGTAGCTTACCGTAACTTCCTACGGATCCAATCCGGGAAGGATCGGATCTACTTGACCAGCCATTCTAAGCGTGATGCCACTTAGTACTCTGACACTTGCTGCGCCCTGCTGACCGTCTGGTAGGACTGCGTTGTGACGCCAAGCGGCCGGTGGTGTAGCTGATACCTCGGCCAAGGTTACTGGGCTTCGGGTTTCAGTGCCATAAAACATGATGGAGTGCAATGACATCGGGCTTCTTCCCATGCCTGCATCCACAGCTGTTGTAGTAGACTGGGCAGCAGCCATGCTAACCAATGTTCGAGAGAATACATTATCTTGTAATCTGTGGAAACTGCCATCAACCTGAAAGAATCTCTGTGCGGGCCATTGGCCACTGCCGGTTTTGTCGCTGATCTCCTTTATCCACTGGTAGGCCGCGTTGGGCTCTCCACCTAACAATGGCACAGGATTCGGTGTATACTTAACGGGCGGTGCAGGGTTACCGGAGTGTAGGGCTCCGTTCGAACTGCTACACGACCCAAAACCCACAGGCTTGCAAAACCAAACCCTTACAGCACCCAACATCGTAGGCTGTACCAACGCCAATACCTGAAGTGCATGTTGTTGAACCCTGAAATACGTGGCAGCAGTCGATTCGATGGCTCAAAGCAAAGATTAGCGGCGATGAACTACAGGTGTGTACGATTCAGGGTTCGACCGACCGAAGTACAAGGGGCCGATATACCTCAAACATGGGATCATTGCTTTTATGAGAATCCTCAGGGTCGTAATAACAATAGCAAACTCATAAGCATCATAGTAAACATAACGACAATGGCATTACTGACAATAGAAATAGTATTGACAAGAGGAATAATCATAACAATGACCCTCATAGTAGCAATAGCATGTTCCTTTCGGCGTGACCCTGCTAACCCTAAACCCTCAAACCTTAAAACCCTCAAACCCTTGAACCCTAAACCCTTAAACCCCTAAACACTAAAACCTTAAAACCCCCAAACCCTTGAATCCTAAACCCTTAAACCCCTAAACACTAAAACCTTGAACCTTAAAACCCTCAAACCCTTGAATCCTAAACCCTTAAACCCCTAAACCCTAAAACCTTGAACCTTAAAACCCTCAAACCCTTGAACCCTAAACCCTTAAACCCTAATGAACCCTAATAAACCCTAGTCTAACCCGGGCTCTGCCTTGGCAGGTGCCGGCGGTTCCGCAGTTCATCAGGTGCTGCACCGAGAGCTGGATGTCGATTCCTGCAGGGAGTGCGTAGTATGTAGGGGCGTTGATAATCAGAATAGGGTTCCTTTAAAGGTTCCTTTCACAGGGGTCTATAAGGGATCTATGGTAGGGTTCTATAACATAGGGGCCTTGGCAATTAGAATACGGTTTGCGGTATGTTATACCATGACCATAATGAGGAACCCCCGACAATAGTATTGGGAATTATATAGGCCGCTACATTAGTGTAGGAGCCTGATTATTTAGATCAGGGTTTTTTGGGGGGCGGTGTACTTTACAACTCTAGACTCTAGACCATACATGTAATCAAGGACCCGAAGGAATCATCTGGGCAACCCTAAACCCTAAAACCCTAAACCCGAAACCGGGGCCTATGTTGCACCCTCGGCCCCCTGAATGATCCTGCATGATGAATCATCTGAGTCGGGGTTTCCTCATGGATCCTCCACTAATACGTAAGGATCTCAGAAACTGTGCCCGAAACCCCAGATAGACATCTAAGCCACAATTATCGGCCTTCTCGGACCTGAACACGGATCCTTCAACCCCGAACCTACTGTACGGGCCCCAATAGGAGGTTTAATGAGGAACCCCCAAAGTAGTACTGGTAATTGTTTAGGCCCCTATAGTAAATGTTGAACATAGAACCTGAAGCCCTGTCATTCCTTCGGCTTTGCGAGCGATCTTGATGCGGTCCGCCAGCGCGGACATGCTCCCCTGCACAAGGCGTTTGCTCCAAGGCACGACACCCTCAAAACTTGGCTGCCGCTCGAGCTCCGAAACGCCCCTTAACACAATACATATAATTTCATTATAATTGATTTTAATTAATATTAGCTAATAATTTTCTACATTTAAATGTTCCTAGTTATATACCAAAACTTGAAACTTAAATCCCAAAGGGACCCCTTCAACGAGACAGGAATGACAGAAGCCCCCGCAGAGAGGTGCCTGAGCCCAACAAGAGCCACAGTACTGCGGGATGTGCTGGTTCACAGAGACGGTGCAATAGCTCTTTCCATCCTGGCTCCGGACAATTATAACGGATTTGGGTTTGGGGGGTTTCAGGGTTTAGGGTTCAGAATCTTAATATCCGTAAAGTGAAGTGCTCGCGGCTCAGTTAGGCTTCGGTCTGGGGCTAAAGCGTGGCTCTAAACGTCGACGGCTTTGGGCATCTGAGTGTCAGTTGCCTGCAAAACTCCGAACCCTATGAACCCTATAAGCCCTAAGCCACTAAAGCCAGAGAATGCCCCAGGCAAAGTTGACTTTGGCTCTGCTTGCATCTTCCACCCGAAGCCCCAAACCCTACAACTGCTGACCCACTACACCCGCCGCCCCAGCCCTAAACCCTAATCCGGAAACCCTAAACCCTAATCCGGAAACCGCCCAAAAGAAGTCCACCCAATGCCTTGTCGCACCAGGAAAAGGTCTCCGGGAAGCCGTTGGAAGGCGTGGAGAGAAGCCTAAGTTCCAGCTTCAGCGCTTTTGGATTCAAGGGGTTTCTAGGGGGATTTTATGGCTTCAGATTCTATGGGTGAGGGCTTGGAAACGTCGAGGCTCAGGGCTTCGAGTATTCAGGCTGAAGGCTTTAGGGTCCGGGGTCTTAGGACCTGGTTGAGGTGCGTATGTGTACCTTGGTGGATGGCGCTTGGGGTTGACAGAGGTTGACAATATGAGTTATGTCATGCTGGTTCGGAAAGACGGAGTGCTATGGCTTTGGGCCAACTCCTCATGCTGGGATAATTAAGGTTTCAACCCAACATACAGCCCCTGACCCCAACACCCTTCACGTTGGGTGTTGGGATACAGCTACCCAAACCCTTAAACACCAAGCCGTGTCAGAAATCTACCGTAGCGCAAACTCTAAACAGCATGGAAAGGTAAGCTCCTTAAGGACCCTTCAAAAACGCTGTTCCCCCGACCTTGCAGAGCCCCAAGATCCAGAACCCGCCATGAAACTCAAACATCCTAAGCTCGAAACTTCAATGAAAGCCCCCGAACCCGGTGTCCTGCTCTAAGAGCAAGGGACTGACGGGCTTAAATCCTGTTTCGGAGAGTCAGAAATTCGATGGGTATCTATTTTTAGGTTGGCCCTCTAAGGCCTCTGAAAAGTTTCTCGTAAGTAAGATCCTCTTAAGCCCAAGGAGGGAAAATGTAAGATGTCCCAAAGGCCTACCTAGAGAAGTATGAGATTCACAAGGATATGTAGACAAATCTCCTCTATCGCCAGCACTTGCTAGCTACCCCTCAATGAATGCCTTATCCTACTGGTCCTACTCCCCTGGAGTGTCTATTTCTAGAAGCCCCGGCCAGCAATCCTGTGCTCTTGCCGGACACCCAAAACCCTAAATCTTAGCCTCGTATAGACCCTGCGTCAGAAGGGTTTCAAGTTCTGAATGTGCCATAACCCACAAAGCATGTTGTAGGTACTCAACATCCGCCTCAGTATATTTGCCCCCAAACTCTAAATGGGAGTTTCCGAAAATAGGGGACCCGTAAAAAATTTCAGAAACCCCCAGATCGTCTCAGAGAAATTCATCGCAAACACTCGTGCGAGGAAGGAGTCGTCGAGTTTCCACGCCACTGCAATCCTCTCTTGCTCGGGATTAGGACCCAGCAGGGCAACCCTAATAGCATAGGGTCCTTTTAAAGGGTCCTAATAAGGGCTACTATAAGGGCTATTATCAGGATTTAGTATTGGGGCCTCAATTCTTTTAATAGGGCTTTGGGGCCATTATACTATACATATGATAAGGAACCCCCCAGAATAGTATAGTTTGAGGCTTCAGGTTCGGGGCTTGGGGTTTGAGGGCTTTGTGCTAGGGCTTGAGAACTTCAGTGAAGTTCAGGGTTTGGCATTCACATGCTCTAAGATGTAAGCATTGAGAAGGTGCGGCGCCGGAAACGGCCCTGAACAATTAAAATCCAAAGGACCCAATATTTAGGTACTCGCGTTTCGGATAGTAGTTATGTAGGTTACTATTTTGCAGAGTATATGATAATTAGGTACTTGGACCCTTAGGGAAAGGTCCGCCGCTAGCCAGGCCGTCCTCTTCGCTCAACTTCGTCGCGCTTCCAGAGCTCTGACTTGCGTGTCGTTGGCGCGGCCGCGGGAGATTCGTCTGGAGGTTTCGGGAACAAGGCCGGCGGGGTTGAGGGCTTGAGCGAAGGGGCTTCTTAGCTTGACTGGTAGGTTCCGAGGCGTACGGCGCAGGGCATGGTTCTTCGACGTGACGAAAGTCAAGCAGCCGCAGACAGCAATAAACTCTAAAGTCCCTACACCCCGAAGCCCTAAACCGTGGAAAAGGCTTGCTTGGAAGAACTGAGGTGAGATCTCCAGGCTTGCAAGCCATGGCATCGAAAAGCTACACAACTTTCTGGATAGACTATTGCCTGAGGCCCGTGCGCTACCTGCAAAAAACGATTAAGCCCAAAGTGCAAACCCTCATGCAGACCATAGTCCTAAGACGTCCTTGAACCCAAGACCTTGCTGAAAGGATCTCGTCGCAAGCAAGTTTCTACGTAGAGTGACCAATCCTAGGGCCTAGGGGCACCAACATCACACTGACGTTCGACCCTGATTCCTTTAGAATGGATCACGCGGACTTCATAAAACCCTAAACTTCAGCAACCCGTCCAAATCAACATCCTTGTAGACCCTGACTACAAGCCCTAAACCTTAAACCCTAAAATCCTAAACCCCTAAAGCCCTAAAACCCTAAACCCTAAATACAAGTACACACTCATCACCACCCGCCTTTCGCTGAGACCTTGCAGTTTTCGCCTCCCTCGTAGCAATGGATCTCATTGTGCTTCTCCGGTGCAGTGTACCTTTCTCACGTACCCGCAACTCTGGGAATCATGGTGCATAGGAAAGTCTGGTGGCTGAGGGCTCGTAAGAGGGTTTTAGCCTATAGCGATTGAGAGAGCTTAGGGGCTTCAGGATTCAAAACTTTTGGTGGTCTAGATCCCCTACAGAAAATTTTCTGGGTCTCCTTCCACCAAAAACCACTCACAAAACGATTGCACCGTGTTACCCCAAACAGCAAGATGCGTTCCACAACGTCAGACAAGACGGCATGCACGCAGGCACACATCACATAACTCTGCCTGATAATGATGAAGCTTAGATCGGGTTTTGGTTGAAGGATTATTTTAGCTTGAAGACCGGCCGTAATCTCCCAACCGAATCTAGTAAGCTTATGGCAGTCGAAAGTCAGGGGGCAGGGCTTGTAGGGTTTCGTTTTTGTTTGCCTGATGGGGGTTCACGCTGCATGCAGTAGGCAGTTGAAACAGCAATCCATGGACTTGAAACCCTGGGCACCTGAAGGCAAGTTCTGCTGCCGAAGGTGCGCGTCTGGCACTGCCCACGTGCAGCTACGCTCCAGAGCCAACGCGCCACTCTTGACTCGCACGTATCCGTTCTCACCCCAGTACCTCAGAGGAGACCACCAATCATAGCAAGCTAGCCGCTCTGACAAACCCAGCAATCTGTAGACTCTTAGAAAAGAGTCTAGAAGCAGCAATCGCTGGAGGCAGGCTGGGTCTTTGGGCATTCGTTAGCACTTTTTTACCTTACTCTAGCTTCGCAAGCTACATTCATGACATGGGAGGCTTCGTTGCACAGTAGCCCTCCAACCAGGGATCATATCTCAAAGGAGCCCACATCGCTAAAAAATCTACGCCTAAGTCCCGAAACCCTGCACTTCTGCTTCCATAACCAAGGCCCCAAACCCGACAACCCAAGCTAGACCTAAGCAGGGGCCAAGCGTCTCACCCCAGCTGTTGCGGACAATCCTCAGCAAAGCCGGTTGAGCAAAGGAAACTATGAGCCCTAAACCCTGCGAACCCTAAACGCCTAAACCCTAAATCCTGAATCCAGGGCTTCACTGCAGGGCCATAGAGGCTTAGGATTCGAATTTGGGTTTAGGTGACTGCTTAGCGGTTTAGGATTCGCGTTGTTGACTTCGTCGATTTTCTCCGACATATTTCAGATATTATATTTGGGGTCTGGTGAAGGGTAGCTGAGAATCCGAGTATGCCCTTAAACCCAAAACCGTAATCCGAAATCCTAGACCGCACAACCCTAAACCCTGAATCCTAAACCCAAACACAAAGCCCCAGTCTTTGAAGGGTTCAGATTTGGATCAGCTGACGCCTTCCAGCATCCTCAGAAGAACCCTGAGCTCGCAACGCTCAAAACCGGAATTCTTAATGTCTAAACCTTGAGTCCACACACACACAGACGCACCCTAAGCCCTTAACCTTAAACCCTCAACCCTGAACCTTAAGCCCTTACACCGTAAATCTCAAAACTCGAAATCCTAGCAAGCCGAAAAACCGAATCCAAAGTTCCAAAACCTCCACCGCCGAAATCTCCAAAGTCTCAATCCCTACCATAACCCGGAATAACCTACCTTTTTTTTAAGGACTTATATAATAAGGAAATCATAATAAGGAACCCCTAAACAGGTAAGTTATTCAGGGTTCAGGTAGACCCTCCAAGGTGGGCAAGGTTCCAGTAGAGACCTTCGTCTGGATCGGTGCCCCATCCGACCACAGACACGACGTGGTCTTGCATCAGCGACCAACCCCGAATGACCCCGGTGGTGTACTTCAGCCTTGGCTGCAGCATGCGCCCATGCCACTCCATCGGAGGGATTATGGGCTTAGTTATCCCAAGTTATAGGACATTCTAGGGTCATTACAAATCAGGTCATGATGATGACCCTGAGCATTGTTGCAAAGGCGATGGCGACTACCGTGGGCAATGAGCTAAAACGTAGTATATAGCTGTGATAAAATCACGGTGACTCTGGCAAACTATGAAGACGGCGGTGATCCAATCGTCATGCTTGCAGCTATTGTCAAGGCCATGATTGCATTCACCACTATCATAAGGGTCGGTGTCAACTACCTCGATTGTCACTGCATCATCACCAAACAGCTCCAAACAGGGGTTTGCTCTGCAGGAGATCACACATCAGGCGAGGTTGAAATGGGTGAAGGGAAAACAGTGCTGGGAGCTCAGAGAATTTCTGCACGGTTTGGGGCTACTTCGCCGTTGCTGATACGTGCTTCGAGTTTCTGCTAGGACAACAGTTACCCTATATCCCCCACACCTTCCGGCCTCAAGTACTGTGCCTCAAAGACGGGCAACCCCAAACTCAAAGCCCGAGGCAAGTCATCGTAGGGTTCCCTAATTTGTAGAATGCCTGAAAGAACCCTTGCAGGAACTGATCCCTGTCCTAATTATCAAAGCCCAGCAGCAGCGGATTGGCGTCAATGCCGCAGGAGATTGGCCCTCTGTTGTAGATCTCTTTCATCATGGCATTCTGGGCCAGGGCTGTTACCACACTCGGTTCTATAAGGGTTCTAAGTTCTATGATTTAGGGGCCTTAAAGCATGGAATAGAGGGCTTGCCGGATATATCCTGGTAAGACTTCTTCAGAGTCAGAGGAACGCTACGGAATATTAGTGGGGCCCCTATCTTAGGGTGCTAGGGTTTTAGGGTTAGGGAGGCCAGGGCTTCGTGATTTCATTTGGGAAGGATCGCAAACATCGGGCTGGCTTTCGTGGCTCAAGAATTCATGAGGCGGCTTGGTAAGTCGACAATATGTACCGTAATTTGCAGAGAGCCCTGCACGAACCGATCCGGAAGCTGCGAAGTATGATACGTCTCTGGCGAAGCAGGAAGAATTGTGTATCATGCAAGAGCCATAAGGCCTGCCTCCGTGATTACTTTGGCAGGTTTGGGGCACTTTGGGGTCTAGTATATACTGTGTGTATGTATATATATATATTGTATATATAATAATTATTATTATTATAATAATAGTATAACAGCTGTCTTAAGGGAACCCCCCCCCCCCCAAGGAACAGCTTGAAAGGCCACCTTGCCCATGATCGAGCCATAGTCCGAAATGGTGGCATTCGGATAGCTGCTCAGTCCAACGCAGGGTTCACCGAAGGTGCTGCAAGTACGGGCGATGTTCTCGGCTTTGCAGCTCGTGTCCGCATTCTTGCAGATGCCATCGCCTTGGCTGCAAGCTCTTACCAGACAGTACCGGCAAAACTTCGATCGACATGAAAAGACGCTGCAACCCTAATCCCGCATTTCCGAAGGCTTCCCCGTGCATCTGCTCAGAGAATCCAACAACGAAACCTTAAACCACAATGTCATCCTGAATATGTCATACGACAAGCCACCACACAAGCATGAATGCCCAGAGCTAGCTCTCAAACAACTCGAGAGTTTAGCAGTCTTGAGAATTTCCAGGGCTCCAGAAGCAAAAAAAAAATCATGATCTCCGAAGTAACCTGAAGCTGCCATCATTACAAGACAAGGCTCGGCTTTCACTGGAGCACGCCAAATATGGCCTGCACGCTGTTGGCTAAAGGGCCCCCACTCTTGTGTTGGGACCCGTTACAGGGGTCATTTCTTTGTAAGTCACTGTTCTATGTAAGGCCCAAGGTTCCTGTTGGATTTGACAGGCTTAGCGAAGGGGGCGAAAACCAGCCGTGCACGAGGCCTGCTACAGAAGATTCTGCGAGAGGCCAACATAAACTCACCGGCCAAGAACCTTGGAGCCCCAAACCCAGGCAAACCACGGCCACCAATAATCTGCGATGATACGTATGCGTGCACAAGATTGTGACGTGCCGGAAGAAGGTTCGGAAGGGACCGGGACATGGGTCGGGAAGACAATGCAATGATCCCATGATGACCGTCGGTTTCGCTGGAACGCACGACCGCTACTGCAGCTCTGTTACTACTACGCTATCAAGACGACGACGGGTAGGACCTGCTTTCCTCGATCCTGCTGCCGACTCCTCCTCCTCTCTCTCCTCGTGTTGTCCTACGACTACTACTCCAACGACCACGGCGACGACGACGACAACGACGACTTCACTACTACTACTACTACGACGACTACGATGGCGACGACGAGGACGACAAGGCCGGAGCAGGACGGCGACGACGACTACAAGTACTGCTGCAATATCGCTACGACCACGACGACTTGAAGTCGATATATATATATATATAAAGTAGTACTATAGTACTAGTACTAGTCGCAAAGTGAAGCCACTCGTACGCAACGTGGTTTGCTCGATCCGATGATGCTGACCAGTGTCACCAGTGCTAAGTTTTCCATATAAAAGGTCGACACCTCTAACTCACTTCGCAAGTAGGATGGACATTACGTACATTATGTCTTCCTCAACTCTGTCTTGAGAACGAACTGAATGATGAAACAGGTTTGTGCTGCCTGCAAAGAGTATACTGCAGCTGGAAACAAGCTCAACAGACCCTTTCGATATGAATACGCAGGAGGCTGAATGTCATCATTTGGCGCTGCAGTGCCGTTATTTCTTACATTCCTGCACTACCATAGGGGCCTCAATAAATTACCAATACTATTTCGGGCTTTCCTTATTGTAATTATAATATAATGGTCCCCGCAACCCTATTCTAGTTATTAAGGCCCCTATATTACATCTTCGACACGGTCAGCGCCGGGCTGCTGGGAGGTAAAGTAGGAGATGCCGCTGCCAGTGCGCTTGCCCAGCCTGCCAACCCAAATCCGACATCACCTCACGCCGAGCCTGACCCTCAAGGAGCAAAATGTCATCTATACCTGATCTAATACCCCTCACGTAGACCCGAAAAATCCCCAAATATACAAAGGACTTATATAAGGAAGTCATATAAAGGAACCCTAAAAGGTCAAGGTCCAGGCAGGACCTATTTTCGATGGACCTTTAGCCCCTCAAGCGGAACGAGCCGAGCGCAACCTCGACACTACATGCTCTGCCGATACGTCAGCTGCATGCCACGCTGGAAACTTTCAATAGAGGGGGCTTAGTGCTTAAAACAAGGTCTTGGATACTTATACTATTGTACTAAAGCTAGTGATTCTATCCCCCCAGAGGCTAAAGGCTAAACCCGAGGGGCTTGTAGATCCACTGGTAGGGGCCGTCCACAGTGCCACCATGGCCTGGCATGTTTCGATGCCGCAAGGATTTCACTGTATATTACCAGTAGACGAGCTATATATAGAATGAGCAATATTGCTCCCGCTAATGTAACTATTCAGACTCTATGAGTTGTGTAAGGGTTTCGTAGGGCTGTCGTGGATCTTAAAGTCTTAGCGGGCTTTCAACATGGCTTGGACCCTGGACTCCATGACCTCTTTGGGCCAACCTGTTCTTTGGTTTGGATCTCATAAGAAGCATTGTAAGCCTAAACTCTCAACCCTAACAAAATCGCTACAATCCACGGTCTAGACGGCTAGGTCGGTAGACGCGAAACCATAAACCCCGAAACTCTCAACCCCTTAACCCTGAACCAATAAACCCTAAATCCCTAAATCCCTTAAACTTTCCTAGACCCCTAAACCCTGAACCCTAAAAAGCCAACCACCCAGCGGAAGCTTCCGAAAAAGTTTCGACCGAAGGAAGCCACAGGATGCGATGTCGGAGCTGTCGACTGAATGGCTTAAACAGGTAACCCTAAGGGTCCAAAGGACCCAATAATTAGGTACTTGGGTTTAGGATAGTAGTAAGTAGCTCAATATTTAAGAGAGTATATGATTATTAGGTACTTGGACCCTTAGGGTAATATAGGGGCCTTAATAGAATAGGGTTCCTTTAAAGGGTTCTATACGGGCTACTACAAGGGCTACTATATAAGGGTTTAGTGTAGTTTTCCCTGAACCCTAATCCACAACCCATCAAGCGAAGCAAAGCGGACAAGAGCCGACGTTTCCACAGTTCAGCATGTGCTGCACGGAAAGCTGGACATCGGCGCCCTTTGCCCCACGGGCAATCCTGAAATCAATCCAACTGCTTCGTGGAGGGGAGTACTTGTCTCTCTACCATCCTCGTTTAAACCTTGTTAGATTTAGCTTCTTACACTTTCGGTTCTCTGATCTTGCTCAAAGTTTGGCAGCGCGTTCGAAACCCTAAGTCCTACACACCCTGCAAGAACACATGTACTTGGGCATGCACAAAGGCTGGAGATCGATGAAGCTTCCCGGGAAACTTGGAACCATGAGCTTCGAATTGCTTGCATCCCGTGCGAATCTCCTGAGCATCTCTGTGCCGGAACTCAATTCAGGTTTACTGTAGGGTTATAAGGGTCAACCTGCATCTATCCAACAGAAATCAGGCTAGCACTTGACACCAGAACGAAAGCATCATAATCCGAAACTACCGACAGCACGTGTCAGACGAGGGGTGGCTGGGCGAATCAACTGAATGCAAAAAGGGATTTAGAATATTTCGTATTGGCAAGGTAGCCATACTATACCCCGTCCCCCTAGGAATGCACCGGGATCATTGATACCTTTTTACACTTGGACTATGCATATGCCAGGAACCCAGGCGCCAAGGATCCCTAAACCCTGAACCCGAACCAATGAACCCTAAACTCTAAACCTAAACCCATCCGAGAGTCTTGATGCGATCGGCTAGGGCAGATGTGGCGCCGTGAGCCCAGCAGGAACCACAGTACCTCTGGAGCTTTAGGGCTACTATAACGGATACTCTCAAGGTTGCTGTTTTATCGGGAATAAGAGAATGGCCCTTGAAATTTCGGAACCCATACCTCGAACTGCGTCGTGAAGGGCTGAGCAGAAGGAAGTTATCTTGATTCCAGGACCTTGCAAACTTCTGTTTGATAGGGACGTCGGGTTAAGCTTAAGTGGCCTTAATTACCTCACAGCCATGCTACCTCACGCGAGCATGGCTGACTAAATCAAGGGCCCATTTTGAGGAACTTAACAGGTATAAGCTGCTGTGTAAGCAAGGATGTATGAGCAGCGACCGTGCGTAGTTCCCAGAACAGGCCGCGTTGAACAACACGCAATATAGGGCAATATAGGGGCCTTAAGAACTACCTATACTATTTGTGGGGGGGAGTCCTTATTATACATAGAGTATAATGAGCCCCAAAACCCTACTCCAATTATTGAGGCCCCTACATTACTCACTGCTCCGAAAAGTTGTTCAAGCTGCCTTGCCATACCTTTCTGCCAAAAGTGGTAAGCAAAGCACCATGGAGGTTGAAGCTTCGAACCAATGTCGTATGAACACTGACCCCTGAACCCCGGGCTGCAGAATCCCGTCTGAGCACTGTGGGATGTGCTGATTCAGCGAGATGGTGCAGTAGTTCACGCCGTCCTCCGAACAATCCGGGCACAGTGTGCTAGATTGATGCGGCCTGGGGTCAGAGCCTTTCGACCCTACCCAAAGCTCTACACTTGCACCCTGCAACTCTGGAACCCCAAGTATAACAGGGTTTTGGGGTATATTATGGGGAGCCACAGTGCAGCTGTAGCACGTATTGACTGATTGTTCCTACCTGAAATCTAGACCCGGAACCTAGACCCAAGACCAAAAAACCCACTCAGCCCACAACCCTAAGATCTGGAGTTTGGCTTCAAGACCCAATGTCTGCACCTCGACCTTGCAGGACCTCAAAGGCCCTTCTACATATCTGGAAGCACCGGTTGAGCGTGCATCTGTGCTTTTGAGGTAGGCAAGAAGGCATGGAAACTCTGTGTAGCTTTGGGGTTTGGGCTTCAGGAAGCACGGGGCGCGTCTGACAGGTTCATCAAGTACCCGTCCCGCAGACCCTGGAACCTCTTTGAACTTCCCACATCATACCGCAAAAAGCTGCACATTGGGCTGCACTTGGAACGGCTGAGGATCATAATACAACATCTGTAACGTTCCAACAACGAATTGACAGCTGACGTTGGGCCGTCTAGCAAACCCCACTTCTTCTGCTTCAGCCCTCAATGCAAAGCCGCATGCCTTGTTGCACCAGGTAAAATCCGAAGGGTAGCCCCCATCCGGCGACGGCAAATCTTCATGCGAAGACCTGGCTTCTACTACACGACACTACTGCTGCGTGCGGCAAGCAGTTTTGGAAAATTAGTTCTGAATGGCGATACTGAAGAAGAAGATGATGATGATGATGACGATGACTCTGATGCTATGCTCGCGCCGGTGCTTGTGCTGGCGGCGGTGCTGACGCTGCTGCTGCTGAAGTTGTGGGTGGTTCTTGATGCTGGAATTAGCTACTGTAGCTATATGACTATTTCCCTAGCTACCAATCTGCTGTCTGCGTGTTCGTCAGAATTGTTCGAATGGGTAGCGAGGGCCAAACCCTACAGGACTTTGAAGTTGCAGATTCTGCTTACGGCTTCCGCATAGGGTAAGCCCAGCACTAGCAAATAGTCAGAAGCCTCAAAAAGCGCTGATCTGTTGCAGAAGTGCGAAGCCCAGGCAAGCCGTTGACCCAACCCTGTCCATGCACAGAATAGACTAGACATGACCTTGATTCGGGTAGTTTGAATCTAATCACCTATAGTTGGCAAGTCCTTTGATTCTGCCTGCTGACGGCCCTAGTATACGTATAGTGCTTCAATACACCCAAAAACCTGATTCCAATCATTGTGAGGACCTATAATCCTAGGTTGGCGTTATAATTCCTCTGAAAAATAATTCGTAAATATGATCCTCTTAACCCCAATAAAGGAATATATAAATGCCCAAAGGCCTACCCAGAAGTCGTATTTTTCGGTACGCCCCCTCCTTCTTGGAGTTTTAGGCGCACCTGGCAGTAGCGTTACCACCCACCACCACGCCAAGGGCTTCCGCCTTGTCTGGGCTTCTGCTTCCTCTTAGGGCTCATTCTAAACCCCCCCTAAAGTATATTCGTATAACTTAGTATTACTATTGCGATTACTACTATTTCTATTGTTACCGCTGATATAATAGAAATTATAAATATATTAGTACTGTAGAATAATATTGATGTATAATACTCTACACTCCACACCTTAGGCCCTTTCGGCGATGATTGTAGCAACAGGCTGTTCAGGATGTTGGTGGCATGAAGACTCGGGCGTTTGCTTCACGAAAAAGATAAAAGTTGAGGTTCAGTAAGTGTTGTTTCCTAAGAGCGCGGAGTAGTTCGTCCTTGACAGTCTTGAGGCCCACTGTCGTGCACCCTGAAGCCCAGTTTCAAGCAAAAGCCCCGGAAATGCCCGCGCAGGGACTTTATGAATCTCTGACATTGAGGGCTTATGGCTTGCGGATGCTCCAGTACAACACACCTCCAGGAACTTAAAGCGGGAATGCGAACAAATCGGAGTTGGATACAGGATTTGGGCCGTGGTTGAGGCAAACTCGCAACAAGGTCGGTTGCATCGTGCTTGGGTATTCAGAAGTTCGGTGACCCTGAACCCACAAATCTGAAACCCCGATCGAGGAAACCTGCACTTTCCACATCGAATAGTCTAATATAGTGGCCTTAATGATTAGAACAGGGTTTTGGGGCCCATCATACCGCAATTATGGTGAGGACCCCCCAAAAATAGTAGAGGTAATTATTTAGGCCCCTTTAGTATCAAGTTCTTGCCACTGAACAGAATCCTCCAACTACACTACCTTAAAGCCTTCAGCGCCCAAGTAGGAGACTAGGCTACGGGAATTCTGCTGCTTGTGGACAAGAAAGGATTTTGGCCCACCATTCCCAACCAAGAGAACATGTCGGCCTCCTCCCGTGACAGCAACTCGCTCCGATGCTCCGCCCTTGCAGCTGCAAGGAATGCCGCCTTAGGCTTTTGGGTTAGGGTTTAGAGTTTAGGGATTGGCTCTTTGAAATGCAGGTTCTCAACGGACATGGTTGGTTCAACCTCTCCGGGTTTGCGCTATGCAACCTTCGATCTTGAAATCGGCTTCTCCTTAGTCTGGCACGAGACTGAGCCCCACACAAGCAGAACGCAGCGCATGGCGTGCTGTATCGGAGCAACTGCAAGCTACGATGGATCCTTCCTGAGCCTGGCAGCAGCGGCACCGTGCATCTCAAGGCCCAAACCCTCGGGCCTGAGTGCTGAAGGCTCCGAGGTGTGGTGGCTCTCAGCCACAACTGACCTCCAAAATATGTTTTAAAACGGGCCGCGATCGAGGTGTACCCAAATAAGACAACAGGCTTCCATGCTAGCCCGAACTTGTTGGATTCTGATAACTTCCGCAGCATGCTCACCAAGAGGACGACCAACTCCTAAATCCTAAATGCTAGTTGCAACAACTCACACTCCACACCTTGAACACCGTCTAGCAACTACACCAGAAAAGACACTAGCACTGAACTTGGCCGCCCGACTAACTCCCAAACTCAATGCTCCATGACCCCAAACCTTACGCATCCAGCCGAAAACCCTAGACCCGATGCAGGAACCTGATTAAGAAACCTTGGGCCTTTATTAGGGTTCCTTATATGAATCCTGCTATTCAAGGGGTAATACGCCCAGGGTTTCTTTATCAGGTTCCTACATTAAACCTTTACTCAACCAGAAACTCTGAAAGCCTTGAAAAGTCCTACTCCCGCCCTCCTCGATGAAGTATCGCAGGTTGAAGAAGAGCGCTCCGCCGTTGAAAGCTACGGTTTGCGTATCCTCCGAGGATGGCTTCCGGATTGGCAGGTGGAGGACTCTGGCTTTTTGGTTTAGGGCATTTAGGGAACATATGCGAAGTGCAGCTCAGCCCTCTTGCTGCGCAGGTGGGCTGTCCTCCTCAAAGATGTGAACCCTCTCGTGGCCTCAGCTCAGACAGATGGGACAAGAAACAAGCTCCCGGAGTTTCGGGGACTTCAACTCTCTGCTTCGGTAGGGTTATCTTCAAAGGCTTTACTGTGCATTGTAGTTTGCTGTTGCCAGTAAGATGGACCAGTCGACAAAGAACCTGATGCAAAGAGTAACCATGCGACTGCACCTATCCTACAGGGGCTTCAATAATTACCTATACTTTAGGGGGGTTCCTTACCATACTAACGGGCCTCGAAACCCGATTCTAACTATTGAAGCCCCTATAGTACTCGCGGGCTGAGTCGAAGGCAGGGGACGGAGAAGAGCTCCGAGATTGCCTGGGGAGGGAGCTGAACTCAGGAATGCTTCAGGGTTTGGGGGTTGAGGGGTTTAGGGGTTTGGGGTAGACAGCTGGAATCATCCAGGAGACACTCCAGCGCCGGCCGCAGCAACAACAGCAGCAAACCCAAATATCAAACATAATGTGGCGGCCCTTTTAATCCAATGGGCCTAAGTAATGGGTTTTTTCCTTATTCGAGCCAGTACCAAAAAAAACGTGGTCCTAATTAATGCGTTTTTTTTGGCTGGGTGGATTTTTGGGGGGTGGTTTGCTCCTGACTCCTGTCTGTTGATGGTCAATCTTAAGGCGCCCACGACCCCAAACCCCTACTCCAAGCCCTAAAAACCCTGGCCCTGAAGCCCAAAACTCTCTCAAATTCCGAACCCCTTAAGCCTAAACCCTAAGCCCTAACCATACTGTACTGTACTACTGTACTACTGTGCTACTGTACTACTACTGTACTATTACTGTACTGCTACTGTACTACTTTACAGTACCAGGCCTCAGACTTGGTCGATTGTGGAAGGGAGCGTAGGCTGGAGGGAAAAGTCTTCAAAATGAATGGTTTTTAGTCTTGGTAGTAATCTTGGAGTGATCGGGGCTTGGGTTCGAGCGTTTGGTCATCCCAAACCCAGCTAATAAACCGCTCTACTAGTACTACTGTATTCCTACTGTACTACTACTGTACTACTACAGTACTACTGCAGTACTATACTGTACTACTGCTGTACTACTGTACAGTACCAGGCCTCAGACTTGGTCGATTGGAGGGGAGGGAGTGTAGGCTGGAGGGAAAAGTCTTCAAAATGAAAAGTTTTTAAGTCTTGGTAGTTATCTTGGAGTGATCGGGGCTTGGTTTCGAGCTTTTGGTGGTTCCCAAACCCTTCTAACAGCTCCAGGTACCCCTAAACCCTCGTACCGTACTACTACTGTACTACTACTGTACTAGAACTGTACTACTACCGTACTACTACTTCGCGCAGAAGCGCACACACTCCTCCCAAGCCCTCGGACCCCCCAATTCCCTTTTAACTTAATCAAAGCCACGCAGACCCTGAGCCAGCCCCCCAAACCCCGGGACCCCCAATTCCCTTCTAACTTAATCAAAGTCAAAGCCACTCAGACCCTGACCCCCGTCCGAGGGGTCACTGACACCAGACTATTCAAGCCAAAAGTTTTGTCGGGGGGGCCCTGTTAAACGGGCCGCCACATTATAGCACCTGGCTTAAGGAAAAAGAGATGCAATATACATACCCAGTATGTTTCCGATTACCAGAATACGAGAAAAATACCCTAAACCGTAAAGATCCCCCAGAGATGACGCCGCCCGCGACGTCTGGGCATTCGGGCCGCCAGAAGGTCGGCGAAACGATCGAGGGCGTGGCTGGCAATGGCGGCCTGCTTGGACTGGCGGTGTAAGGCGCATAATATAGGGCCTTAATAATTAGAATGGGGTTTTGGGGTATATTATACTATAATAACTATAATAAGGAACCCCCAAAATAGTATTGGTAATGATTTAGGCCCCTATATTATATCGGCTTCTTCTATATTATGATGATGATGATAAGGATGAAGGGGATGATGATGATGCTTATGATGATTATGATTATCTGTTTTCAAATTCTGACAGTACAAAGGCGAGCAATAGCACCAATGAACGTGTTATTGTTTCTCTCTTTCTAGGGGTGTCGGATTCATACTTGCAAAGGGGGTTTACAGGGATTAAGGTTCATGGCTTCGGAATGTTTGGTATTCATGATAAAGTTTAGCTTCATGTTCGCGGTTTACGGCTTGGCTTTCGCGAATAGTAGCTGTAGGGTCTGGGGATCGGCACGAGCCTGTACAAGCAAGTGCAGTTCCGTGTTTGATTGACCAGTTTTGATGTTTAGGACCCTATAATGAAGACAAAAGGTGAGGCAAAAGCGACGTTGATAGGAGAGTATGGGTGGGCGTTATGTTCCTCAAGCTCTACATATCGCTGAAGCTTGGGCCGTGCCATGAGCTTTTGCAAGAACCTTTTTTTCTGCTTCCAGCACAGGGGTCGCCCCAAGACCTAGCACACCCAAGATAGATAATCGTAGATACGTTCCCCCTCATGTGTCCTGCTGTACACCCTCATGAGGAGCTCTACGTTACCGCCACCGAACCCTGCTCTTGATAAGAAGCCTAGTTAAAACAAATGTATAAACTGCCTCGAACCTCTGATGCTGATGAACAGCACCGCTTTGAATGGGTCCCAAATTCAATACAGGACTCACATGCCGGCCCAGTCAGGTGGCGGTGCTTCGAAAGAAAGCCCCAAGGTAGGGAAGTTGTACCGCCTGGGGGTGTTCATTGAGGCTTGACGACGGGTTCAACTTTCCAATTAATTGGAAGGCATACAGGCGTTGGAGGGTGTGCCATGGGCCTTGTGGGGCTAAACTGCACTAGCTCCTCAATCCAGAACCTAGATAGCAAGATCCTCTGAAAGCTCTCAATGCAAGCATTTTGTCCGCGAGTTCCGAAAGGATGTGCAACACGTGCACATGGGAGTATCACAAACCAGGGAACCCAAACAGCCACCGCAAGTGCTACGAAGGACCCCTACATAAGGTACCCGTATGTCGAAGGAAAGTAAAATCTGCCCCAGCCACCAGCTGTGAAGCCAAATTGTCGGATCCAGTCGTGGACAGGGCTCCACTCCCGTTGCGACCTTCCTGGAATTCCTATGGGGCTCATAGGGCTTCAGGGTTTAAGAGGCCCTTACATTATAGTTTTCTATTCCTTTACGGACCCTGCGGGGGACTCAGAGGATTCATTGCTTTCAAGCCGTACTACTCGTAAACAACCGAGAACGCCACTGACAGCCTTGAGCCCTGGAACCAGCAACTCTTTAACCCTGAGCTCAAGAACACCACCCCAAGCCACCTAGATGAACCCTCGAACTTGCCTGAAACTCCAAAGATACGAAACGCTTCATGGTAATCCCACGCCGAGTTGCTGAAAATACTCACAAGATGTGCAGCCCTCTATCTGGTGCTCCTCAATCATCTGCCTCGCCCGGGTTCCGTTGAAGATCTCCTTCGGCTTTGACAGGATTCACCCCATCGCAGGCGCTAAACCTGTAGTTTGTATGGGTTTGGGTTTGGGGCGTATAATCGAGTTAAGGGCTTAGTTGAGGTCCCTTATAACTGCCTCATCAAACAACTATAAACACAAACTTAGCCCAAGGCTTCAAACCCAAACCCACGAAACAACCCCTAAGCCCTCTACATGAATCCAATGAAAACCCAAACTCCGAAGACCCTGGTCCTGCCCAAGCTGCGGAACCCCTCCGTAGATCGGATCGTTGGCGATGGGCCACCCAGCATGCTGCAAATGGCATCGGACCTCTAAGGGGTCTTCAAAGGGGTCTTAGCCTTCACAGTAAAGGTCTCCTTAGAGTTTGGGTACTGCCAGGGTTTCAGGCTTTGAAAGATGTGTTTCAGGAGGAATATGTATGCTATGTTCAGCATCTGCACCGGCGGCGGAGTTTTAGGATATAATCCTCCGACACTGCCTGAGGATCACACCGCACCCCTGTCTATAGTACCTTTGGGGCAGGAAGATGGTATGACGGTCTAGGTGGAGGTTTCCGATTTCAATCAAGCATTTAGGTCCTCGGTTTATGGGTTTCTTGAAGCTCTGGGTTCGGGGGTGTCAGAATCTACGGCCACAGCACCATCGACAAATGCGAGCATAAGGATTAACCTACCGGCCTGCATGATTAGACTAGGATTTGGGGGCATTTTATGCTATAGCTGTAGTAGGGACTGTAAGAGAATCGTAATGCTAATTATTCTAATCATCTAGAAACTAGCTTTGGAGACTCGGTCCTGGTGGTACCTGCCCGTGAGGATGCGAACCCCAAGGGTTGCCGTGCTGTCTCCGTGGCGGGTGAAGACATCTTCGATGACGCTCTCCGATCTCTTGCCAGAGGCAGAAGCCACCGCCACGTTCTTGTTGGTGGAGTTGTCCTTGACTCATTGCCGATATGCGCTGGGGATATCAGAACTTAAAGCTAATCAGCAAGCTCACCTTAAAAGTTCGCAATTTACTCTGAAATGCCCAGCATCCAGGACGACATCTAAGGGCGCTTGTATCTTGAAGCCACCCTCATCTGGGCCACCCATGGTACGTGCCAGGTACGTCTTCTGCACCTTACGGTTGCGTATACACCGCATGATCCGAGACAAAGCTTTCTTGTTCTTGGCGAGGCAAAGGACGCCCGAGACGGGCTTGTCTATGCGATGAGCTGGATAGATGTCGGTATATCCCATCTCTTCCAACATTCCCAGGACTGACAGCCGCACGCTGCCGTAGCCTGGGTTTTTCGTAAGATCCACTGAGGAGGGCTTAGAGACGGCTAGGAAATTTCGATCCTCGTAGATGATCGGAATTTCAACGTCGGGCGCCGCGCGCTCGTGAACATGGATCATCAGTCGGGCTCGGTCGCCTTCCTTCACGACATAGTCGGCCTCGACTCGCTCGAACTCAAGATGCTGCCATGCACATCTTTCAACCTGGATGCCCCCGCGGTTGAGTTGCCGCAACCACCAACTCGGTGAAATGAAATTGAACATGCCAGGTAATTCAGCATTCTCATCAAGTGCGAGAGCTTCTTGCGCAGCGCGTATGGCATCGCCAATTCGCTGTCCGGTGATGGAGCCGATCTTGACCCGAACCTCGTGGTCATAAGGAGCTGCATACAGCACCCCGTGCTCCCTGAATACCTGCGGTGCCACAACACAACTTGCAGGAGAACGCTCTCGCAAAGAAGACAGGCCGACAGCGCAGAGGAGAAGAAAAGAGGAGAGCTTTCTCAAAGCAACAGTGTAGGATCCCGTTCTCCACCTCCTCTTGATCATTGGGCTATGATTAAACTAAAGGACACGAGCCCTTCCGGACTTGAAGTCTCATGAGGATGGAGAATCCGCACAAATGTGCCTATATATTATCCATACTATATACTGTTGAATAAAACACCAACATATACTTACTTAAAAATCTAAACATACAGACACACATACGAGACATACATACGTACATGACTACATACATAACAAAGCCTAGTGAGGATCTGAGCGGACAATGTGGTCTCTCACCGGGCTCGAGAGGGCAGCGCGCCCCTCGTCTACTGCCACGGTTCTCAGATGTCTTTGATCTGAGGGCGTCTACGGCTTTGAGCCGCTGGAAATACTGGTTCCACCAACCCAACCCCTTAGCCCTAAACTGCCCAAACTCCACCTTGAACCCTAAACTCTCAAATTTCCCTGCCTGTACAAGTCCTAATTTCAAAATCCCAAAAGCGAAGCTGAAGCTTCGGCCGCGAAGGCTTTGTCTGCAAATCACACCTTGAACTCTATCCCCAAATCCTCAGGCCCAGCTGAGAACAAACCCTGCCCTGCAGAACAAGAGTTCACAGCAGTAGTCACCATGAGCTGCAACTGCAGAACAAACGGAGGGCATGAGACCCAGAAGTCTGACACAAAGAGCAATCATGACTGCATCAATCGCCGGTATCAACAGAACAGTAATTAAGTAATGGAAACCATGGCAAATCTGAACCCAAAACCCTGAACAAGTCATGGAAGCAATCAGAAAGGCAAAAAAAATAGTCTACGACGACTACTATTGCTGATCCCTGTTATCGTTGCTCTCGTTCTTACTGCTACTACAATCATCACCGTCATCTTGATCATCACCACTGTTGTTGCTTTGGAGCCTTCAGCCGCTGTGTTGCCTGGGCTTGGCCCGTCCGCTCAACCCAAACCGGAATGGACCTCGGATCTTGGCATGAAAGTGGTGTTATAGGGCCTAAACCCTCAACGATAAACCGAAGTTATAGGGCTTGAAGAAGAGCGAGCAGTGGGTTCCTTGAAGGGCTGTTTAAGGGGCTCTTTAAGCGTCTCAGCCAGGATTCTACTACCAGCGTTCAATGATGTAGGTGACTTAACAGCTAGAATCGGGTTGCGGGGTATATTGTATTATCATTAAAAGAAGGAACCCTACGGGGGGAATACTTCCAGTATGCCGACCCCCTAAATAAGTGGGCGTTGAGAGCGTGTATGTTTGGGATTCGATTGTTTTGTAGCCCTTGTTTCCCAGCATCCAGCATCGATATCCATGCTGCTCGGGTACAGTTTGAGTGTTACATGATGTTCCGATGCCTAGGATTTGGCTCAAGGTGCACATGTCTGGTAAGTAGAGGACTGTCATATGGTTGGCTGGTACAACGTTACAACCAGTGTATTTGGAGCGTTCCGTTGATAAAGCGAAATGCAGAGGCCCTAGTATAAGAATAGCTAGTTAAAACGTTTTGATTACTTGATTACCTGCATCCTTGCAAGACCAGTCCTGCGGGCAAAAGCTGAAAACTACTCACAAAATGTATGCCAACGCCCCACCGGCCTTTCAGCACCCATGCCAAACCGCTACTCCAGCAAAGAAGCCCAAACAACTGAAACCATGAAGCCCCCCTGAAGCAAACCGGGAAGGCCGAACCCTACACGCTAAAACCCCAAACTTGACCGAGCCGAGGCGAAGGCACTTCTCGATTCCAGTCCGACGACAGCACACCCACCTCAGGTCGGGGGTGGTCGCGGAACGTGGCGGTTCGTGAGGCTTGTGGTTTTGGATCATAGGGTGGTATAGCTTATAAGTTATGAGGGCTCTGGGATCCATGGGAGTTTGGGTTTATGGGGTCGCCAAAAACCAAAGCTCCTTTTCGACAATACGCGCAGCATGCGGGGTACACAAAAGTGTGACTTTCGTGGAACAGCTACCTGCAATGACTTACAACCCTGAATGCAAACCAAACTACAAACCCAATCCCTGTAATTCAAAACCACGGCTGTTGGTATCATATTTGATGATCCACTCCGTATCAGATGCCGTATCAGCATCTCCAAGCTTCCAACAACAAACCAACGGACCAGACGGCCGAAACCCTCATGTAGGGCGCTCAATAATTGGAACAGGCTTTTGGGGTATATTGTACTACAACTAGAATAAAGATCCGAACTATACTATAACTATAATAAAGAATCCCCAAAATAGTGTAGGTAATTCCCTATAGTACACCAAACCTCGGTGAGACAAGCGCCTTGTAGAGGTCATGCTGTGGATTGCAGTCCAGGCACGCCTTCAAGGGTTGTCTACATTTGCGGTGCTTGGGACCTACGGCCAGAGCGAAATGATAGTACACGAATCCGGGTTCAAAAACTTCTACAGAAGAACAAGGGGAAAACATGTTCACTTTCGTTCATCTTCAGGCTTAGGTGCTATCAGTAAAAGCTAGGACGCGTGTGGGTCTGTTGAGCAGTTGTTGAAGAGTTTCATTTAGGATTAGGACTTGGGTCGAATATGGGATCGAATCGAATCGGCGAGAAACGGCAGTTTCAGACATGGCTTCACTAGCAATATACTGCAGTGATACTTGCCGTATGTTTGACGACAAGTGCAACGAGGGCGAGGATGGTAAGAATGTCATAGCCGTGTACAGCTATACGTACTCAAGTCGTCGTCGGTGTCGTCGTCGTCGTCGTCGCACTGTCCGCGCAAAGCAACAGTGCGGAGAACCAGCCATCAGCATCCTCGGCATTCCACCAGCGCCACCAGCAGCATCAGCGCCATCCCACACTGCACGGAGCACCCATCACCTACATCATACTCGTCATTATGGTAGTAGCCATGCTTAGTACAAGCCATGATAGGAGGAATAGCAATCGCAGTTTGGCCAGCGGCTAGAGCATCCCCTTACAGTCTCTTTGTAGCTTTACGCTTGTCAAACGTTAGCTGTATATGCCAAACCCCATCATACTAATACTATTTCTCAAATAGCAAAGTAGACCCAAAACCCTATCTTGACTGTTCGGCACCTCGCTGCGATGCTTCACCTGGTTCGGCCGGGACTTCATCTGCCTGGACCGGACTGGAAAGTTCGGAGACTGACAACCGCCTTGTTGTAGACAAGGTCCATAAGCTTAGGGTTCGGGAACCCGAAACCGCAAAACCTTCAAACTCCATAGAGCTTAAGGAAAGCTAGGATGATGATCATACTGGTATAATCGCTGAAGCTTTGATGCGCTGATCATACGTTTCGTGGATGGGTCTCAGACTTCCGAAGCCTAGGATTCTGGTCATCCACGCATAGAGCAGGTTGGTGTCCAAACACCAGAGGGTTGAGGATGCACAACGATGGGTCTGACGGCACACATGTCGGGCGTATGGGCTGTCTCGGGCTTGCAGAGCCGAATAACTCGAGTAATTCGTAACAGGAACTTGGCGATGCCATTATCGTGGCTGCCCCGCCCCCCCCCCCTCCCTCCCCTTCCTGATAATTATCTCAAGTACAGCATGTTGAAACTCGACAACGAGGTTTCCCAGTCAAGCCTCTAACGCACAGAGTCAGAGGCTCTGGTTCCAAGTGCCGAGCCTGTTGTCCTGGATGGTGAGAACGCTGGATGCAAGCTTCTCCAACATACGGCGCCGCTGCCGTCGGCCTCGGAATGCAGGATAAAACCGGCATCTGCAAAGCATCGGCCTAGGGATTATGTAGCGAGGACCTTTAAAAACCCGATCCTAAAGGTCTGAATCCAGAACCCCGTCGGCAAAAACAAGCAAAAACATCTCCTCAACACTTTGAGGAACCCTTCGAGGAAACCCCCTGTAGCCCTACAAAATGGAATCTACTCTAGAACTCTGCACGGAACCCTTTTTGGAAGCCCCTATGACCCTATGAACCCAATAAAGGAACCCCCCTCTTTGAGGAAACTCGAAAAAAGCTGGGCCGAGCACCATCGGATGCCGCCTGGCTCTCGCTGAGTCTTCGGAAGCTCTTAAGGGATTGGGGACATTAAAGGAAGATCCCTTAAAGGAAGCCTTAAAAGAACCTTTATAGATCCCTTAAAGGAACCCTTAAAAAGAACCTTTATAGATCCCTTAAACGAGCCCTTCAAAGCACCTTTATAGATACCTTAAAGGACCCCTGATAGATCCCTTAAGGGGTCTTAAACATCTTTCAAGCTGTCCTTCAGGGTTCATTAATAAGTTAAATCGGGCATTTGAAGAGGTAGGACGCCAGGGGTGTCTCGGCTTTTGCAGGATTACCCCCCTGCTTCCCTAGTCGCCCTAGTATGCTTAGCAGGCTTGTTAGAATACACACCTGAACCGTATTCTGATTATTTACATTAGGGCTGTGCTTAGGCCTCTGCTCTTGGAAACACGTGGTCAACACACTGAAAACCAACTCCATTGAGCTTACAACCTTAGGGATGCCTGCCAGCTGAGTGTTCTTTAGGGGGTGGACGGTTTAGGGTTTAGGGTTTAGGTGGAGCTCGCAGGCTTCAGGGTTCG
This sequence comes from Symbiodinium sp. clade A Y106, assembly GCA_003297005.1. Classification (NCBI taxonomy): domain Eukaryota; class Dinophyceae; order Suessiales; family Symbiodiniaceae; genus Symbiodinium; species Symbiodinium sp. clade A. Next base: position 12,637 of record BGNK01001071.1, on the reverse strand, counting down.
GGGTGTCGTTGAAAGTGAAAAAAGTCGTTGCTATCATTTACATGTGACTGAAATTAGCTCAGAACCGATGTGCTTATTGGTAGCAGTGCCATGACTGCACAAGTAAAGAAAGTGGTAGTGAAGGCTTCGTTATCGTTGTCATCCTAACAGGATAGTACACATCTGTGCAACTGTCATGCACCAACGGAAGCATAGGTCATGAGATAACAGCACCAAGAGTAGTCTAAGTATAACAAGAACAGCAATACAACGAAGCCAAAAATACCTCAACAAATGAAGACTACATATCCAGACTGCATCTACCGAGACTTCAATGTTCACGGATCCTGGGCTGTGGGTTCCTACCTACATTGGGTGCAAATCGTTGCTACCATTAAAGCATGTTACAGCTATCTTCTGCGTACTGAGTTGTCCTCAATGTCTGCGTAGGTGCTGCAGAGTCTGAGGCTTGGGGCTAAGGCTTGACATACCTTGGGCCCCAGCGCCGCGGATCTGTGCCTCGGGCATAGTCACATTCCCAACTGCTTTCATGGCTTCGGGGTCGCTCTTGTCACAAGAACCGATCCTAGAAGAAACATCGGCATAAGCTCATAGTAACTCATTCATCTCTCTTCTGTGTATATAGGTCAATTATGTCGTGACCGGCAAGGAGGCTTGGTGGTTGAAGCGTTGCGCATGCCACGGAACAAAAAGCTGACTCCAAGCACTCCTCATGTTTTCTGCTTAGAGTGTACAGGTGCATGGACTCAGGCCGCGGCGCTGGACTCATATGGATCGGGAGGTGGAGGCACGTCGTCTGCACAGCCAACAGCACTGACGGAACAGAATTCTAAACAACCCTGAAGCCTAAACCAAAAACCTGAACCCTAAATTACGAGGCCCCAGAGCCGGGGACTCTGGAGTCGATTGCCATTCCCGGAAACCGGAATCTAGACTACGAATCAAAATTGTGGCATTGCTGCCCAGATCGAAGCAGAAGGAGTCGTTTCGCTCTGGGGTGGAAGATGATGGAAGCCTCTCCCCTCCCTACCAGTGCGTGCAACAGGATCTATGCACTGGTCTTGAACAAGCAATGATAGCCACGATCATGCGTAACGTGCATGGCACTAACACCCTAATAGTAACAATGATAAAAGGAATGAACTATCGATAGTCGTCTCGTCTTGGAGTGCTTCTGAAGCTCATGTGCAAGCAAAGACTGCAGTACGGGCTAATATGCAGGCTTGCACCGACCCCCCGGAAATGAACCTCCACCTGACGCTAGACCGTCGTCGCTTGAAGAGGGCCCCTCATCACTGATGGGGCTCATAAATAAGGCTTATTTCACGGTTCTGATTAAGAGTTTAGGTTAGTGCCTAGGGTTCCCAAGAATTTTCATACTTCAAGGGATCTGCAAGCGGACTTTTGTTCGGTCACAGCTTGCTGGCGCCCACGTCACGGTGGAGCGTGCCGGTGCGGGCCAGATCCCACTCGTCAGAGGGCGGCGGCTCGACCCTGGACTTTCTCTAAGGTTTAAGGGTTGTAAGGTTTAGGCTTTCGGAGTGTCGAACACAGAAAGGGGTTGCCTTTAGGGTGTTTGAGGCTTGAAGTTTCAGAATCTTGTATAGCTTCGGGTTTGCTGGGTTTAGGCTGAGGGTTCGGCGTTGTAGTGTGGACTGCCAGCAGAGTGCCCGAAGGTCAGATTTCGGTTAGGGTTGTGTGTCAGTTTAGGTCGTGCCTGGTGTCTGAAGGGCAGGGGTTTGTGTCTAGGACATTTTGGGGTTTCCGGCAGCAGGCTGAAACATCTGTTCAGGTTGATGGTGTCCCATGGCAGGATTACACTCCTATTGTTAGCTGTTAGCTACGACCCGGCCAAGGATTTCCCAGGAAGATTCTCGGGGGCTGCTGAAGTCAGCGTAGACAAGGCATCACTCAGCTAGAGCTTCTTATGGAAAGTGTCCTAGTTGTAGACGCCCCATATGAGGGACTTGGATTCCGAATTCCGAAACCCATACAGTCGCTGATCTCCTGCTTGCGGCTCTTTGGGGCACTCTTGCGTTTTGGACTTCGGGCTCAGGGGGGAAGTAAGGCTCAAGGCGCTCCGTCCTTCCCGAACAAGCATCCGAAATCCTCTAAGCCGTTTAAACCCCGGATTCCAGAATCCATAAATCCGAAACCCGCGACCGTTGGCCCCAAAACCGTCCTTCACAATGCCCTAAGCCCCGAAGCCAACAGCCCCAAGTACCCGAGGCCTATCATTCCTTCCCATGTACGCCAGGAAAAAAATCCCACCTGGCATCTGGTCGAAGCCCAGTACCCGACAGCAGCTGCTCGATGCCACCATCGACGGCCTCTTATGGTAGCCACAATCCAAGACCCCAGTATGGAGGTAACGGTTTGACGGGGCTGTTGGATACAAGGGTCGAAAAATTGGCAAACCAAACGTACCCTTCCAGCACTGATAACTCGACGATAGCACACCACCAAACTCTATTCGATCTTCTACGGGGCTGGTTTATTTGGTATAGTAGAGTACAACCACATGGGTAGTTGTCAAAAAAAAAGGGTCCCTTTTTTGGGGTACCTTAAATATTAGGTGCCGTATTATATTAGGGACCCAAAAAGGGACCCTAATTTCGACAACCACCCACATGTTTCTGAATGGCCGCCTCGGCCGTCATCGCCAGGTCCTCGGTCTCGGAGGCGGTGATCAAAATCCGATCACCTGCGACTGGGGTTAGGGTTTAGGGTTTAGGGGTTTAGGGGTTTAGGGTTTAGGGTTTAGGGGTTTAGGGGTTTAGGGGTTTATGGTTTAGGGTTTAGGGGTTTAGGGTTTAGGGGTTTAGGGTTTAGGGTGCGTCCAGTATCCTACGGAAACTACAGGTTAACATTTGGGCTTAGATAGGGATTAAAAGCTCAAGGTTACCTAATCTACTGCCAGGCCTGGTGCTTCGATGCTCTTCAAGGTTTTGGGGGTTAAGGGGGTACAGGCGGCATATGTGGCGTGGTGTCGTCCTTTCCTTTCCTGGTCCTGATTTTGGGGCATGTGTTTAGTACAAAACTGGATTTTGAAGGCTTCGTTCAAGCGCAAGCCAATCCTCCGAAAACATCCGATACGTTTCACACTTCAAACCTGGTAGCTGAACCGTAAATCTCTCAGCCGCAACACTAAATCACACGCGCTCCCTAGACTCTGGAACATAAGCCCCGATCCCAACAAATGTTAAAAGCCAAGCGCCTACACCCCGATTTCTAACTCTTCACCCCTACAAGCCCCCAAACCCTTATAAGACCCTAAGCCCCTAACCTTCCTTTCGAAGCCCAGGTGCGTAGCCAGGGCCCACTTCCGTCGTCGATGTGGAAGTCGCTCAATCGACTCAGGCCGGCCACTTCCACCTGGCTTGCAGATTGTGGCTTTAGGTTTAGGGCTTATAGGGTTAGGGTTTAGAGTAAAGTTTAGAGGTTTATTAGGGTTTAGAGGTTGCGGTTTAGGGATTCGAGGTTACGGTTGGGAGGTCGGGGTTTAGAGGCTTAGAGGTTAGGGTTGATAGGGTTTTAGAGTACCGGGGTGTTAGGGTATATCAGGGTTCAGAATTTAGGGACCTGGCTTTGGGCCTGTTGATTGAAATGCAGGGTGTGAAACGGATGATGGGATGAGGATTTCGAGGTTGGGGTGTGGGGCTTTGGGCTAGGGCGCAGGGTTGTCAGAATCCAGTGTTCAATACTCAGCCAAAGGGGTTTAGGATTCCCAGGATCCAAAGGGACGTGAACCCGAACTGCAAATCCAATAACGAAGTGCTTTGAAATTTATATTACCGTTTGTACACAACTACAGGCTCATCCCTACTATTTTGTGGTGTTCGGGGTTGGCCAGAACCCCCAAATTGATCTCAACGTGGAGTCTGCTCACACGTTCCATGCACCAGAACGTCGCAAGGATATCGGGTTTGGCGATTTAGCATTTGGCGCCGGGAATCCCGATACTCAGTCCCTGGCTACTAACCGTTACTAACCTTGAAGTATCATGTCTCTCACTTGTAGCCCTTATTATATTGTATTCCCCCAAATTCTAAGCCACACAACTACTATCCTGAAACCGAGTACCTAAGTTGCGGCTCTTTTGGATCATTACGGTTCCTGAAGCCTAGCATTGCTTTCGTTTTCGGGAGTTTTGCTTCTGAACCCTATGGATATGTCCAAACAAAGCGTGCTCTCCGAGGCCTCTAGGCCCACGGGCGCCCACTGCTGCAGCACGTCCTTTGGCGGATTTCCGGGCTTCAACATGCGGAATTTGTCCAATGTTAGCCACCGCCCATTAAAGTCCCAGATGTATGTCTATGCACCGTAAGACAACAGAATGTGAAGCACACACGATCTGTCTGAAACACACATACACTTCCAAGTTCTACGAACCCCTTTTGCCACCCAGTCCATCTTGCAAGACGGAAGAAGTAGGCGGTGGAGTTGGAGTTTTGCTTAGACGGTGTTGGCAAATATCTCCCTAGTTGTCGCCCCGGACCCAGCGGACGGAACTTACACGACATGCAGGCAGAAGAAGGCCTGGCAATTTAGGTTCATGGTCGTCGTTGGTCAAAATGCCCGTCGCTTTGCAGGGAGTTGATCATCTTCTACACACAAATGTCCTCCCTAGATTATACTACATACTACTAATGTGACTTGTCCTGTTTCAAAGACGTGTTCAGTGGGACAAGGTCGCACACACTAACCCAACTGTTGAGACCAATCCGTCAGCTTAGCAGTCAGCAGAACCCCGAAGCAGAAAATGCTAAGACTTCAACTTCAAGCACCACCAATTGATGTAAAGCCGCAACCGTCGCAAGTCAAAAAAGAAGAATCAACAACCGTCCTCAACCCGAACACTTTAAACCCACATGCATTGTCTGTACAACCTCCGAAGCTTGCCTAAACCCAACAGAACTTCAGGGGAAAACAACCCTGAAACTTTCAAGGATGACCCCGACAATCGGCTGCCTTCGGCAGGAACGTCACCTTGCCACGAACGGTGGGGCGTGCAATGACCTCCAAGGAGCATAGTCTTGCTTTGGCACGGTTTAGGGCTTTAGGATCTTTGGGTTCGAGATCCGGTGGTTGGGGCTTTAGTGCTTCAGGTCTTTATTGTTCGTGGAGCTGCGTTCTACCCTAAGGTCCCTGAAGTCGGGTGGGGGGCCTGGGGACTACTGGATTTGAGGATCTCCTTCTGCTATAGACTCTTGTTTGAAAACCCTTCTGCTACTGTTGAAGTCCGAAGTCCGTTTAGGGGCTTGGGAGGGGGGAGTGGACAAGATGTATCAGTAATCTTCGAGTCCGCGCGGCAGATCGCAGTGGAATTTGTGGGCTAAACTTAGGAGGACTCCTGGTGTCCTAAGTAGTATCGTCACCCCTCGCCCCTGCCCGAAAATCTTCGAACTAAAATCCCCAAAGCTGAACTACCCCCAACAGCAACCCCAGAAACCTGATGGACTCGATCTTCACCACTCCAGCTCCAAGCCTCACCTCCGTCCAGAGTTTTAAGTTCCCCCCAGCCTGAAAATAACACCGGAAGCTCAAGGGTTGTGTTGTGAACGTTAGACGTTAGCGTCTTAGTTTTCAGGGTGTTGGTTGAAGATCCGGACTTGAGGGGCCCACCATGATCTCCATGAGCCCGTGCCGCGCATCGCCGTTGCGATCCTTGTGATGCCCGGGCACACCTCACGGCTTAGGATGTAAGGCTCTGGGATTATACGGCTGATAAATGTGCCTTGACTTGTTAATCGAAACCTGAGGCCAACTCAAACCGAACAGGTTCCGGGTTCATCATGTTTGAATCAAGTTATTGGCGGTTATTGTGTTTGTTCTCGTCCTGTTTGTGTCTGCTACTCTGGCGATCAGTATTGTTCTTTCTACTTGGACGTTATGACTGTTCTTACGGCCACGCCGTAAAATCTCAACCTTTTGCACAGACTTGTACATGCCCGCCTGGCTCCTTAAAACCTAAAACCTCGACTCTGGGAGTCCCTTGGTTACCTGAAAAACCCTAGAAAACGCCCCCTTTTCAGAATTTCTGCCTGCAAGACTCTTGATTGCTTTGAACGCACCTCCTTTCAGAATTTCTGCCTGCTTTTATTGTGATATCCAAAGCCCTGTCCAACCCGGAACACGATGGGATTCTTTGAGTAGCACTCCTCGAACCTAAGCTCAGGCCCTATCAAGTATGAGCGCCTTAGAACCAAAACCAAGAAAGATGTTTGTTACCCCCTTAGATTTTATACTAGAATATGACCACATAATTATATGTCATAACCCTGCGGTAAAACTGCAACGTCTTTATTACCCAAACCCGAGGGAACACCCAGTCAGTGCTGCCTCCGATAGCTGGCAGCCAGGGTTCCCCCTCCACCCGCCGCACTGCGAGTGCCAGGGACCTCTTTTGGGGTTCTATGGTCGAGGGTTGCTTGTAAAGCTCGGCGGAAGGTTCAAGAGGGTGTAAGTGTTGGTGTTCAAGGTTCAGGTGGTTGTGGTTATCGGGTTTGTCTAAGTTTGGAGATTTGGCTTCTGGAGCTATGAGTTTTGAAGCTTACAACAGGATTCAGGCTCTGGAGTTGAAGGGAAGTACGCACAATTGCAGCTGTAACTGCTTCGGACTTCAAGGGGCTTAGTGGCTTGAGCCGTTGGAGGTTGCAGCTTCCAGCCGTTGGGTTTGAGCTTGATACGCACTGACTCTGACCGTGGTGAGGAGACATTCCCCTGGTGGCGATTGCTGGGAGTAAAGAAGTGCTAATAAACCCTGGAATTTCTCAGCCAAAGCCCTGATTTCATGCTATAGATCCCTATTTCTTGAAACACCAAGTCATGCGAGAGCACCCTTGGGCGGCCAAGGGTGGCTTCGGCTCCAAGATCCGCAAGCGCAGGGAGGCACCTGAAGGAGTATCCTAAAGCCTAATGCATCGTCAGCTGCAAGATGCTGTAAGGGTTTAGGGGGTTGAGGGGTATGCCATGAGTGGTGGTGAGGCTTGGCAGAATTCGGAACGAAGCATCACAACTTGTCGGAGAGGGTGAGATTTGTGCTGGTTTACCATGGTCTATCGGGGATATCGCGGGTTCCATTGTGTCGGAAGGGAATTGGAGAGGCCCTTGGAACAGAGCTGATGCAGGTAAAGCTTCTGGAATTCAGTTTCGAGCTTCGCTGCGTGAAGTACAGACCCTGACTGCAAACCCCACTGTCTTAAACCCTGAACCACTGCCTACAGCCCCTGAACTAGAATCGCCACACTAGCTCACTGCTGCCAGTGAGGCCACAGGAGTCTAACCAGAGTTTAAGTTTTCTCTTTTGCATTTGCCGGTGATTGAACACATGACTTCTACTACCCTTCGTTCATCCGCCTCAGGTGATATGTGACGTTCTTGTTACCTCCCTACGCACTTTCTACTGCACTTTCTACACCAGGACATGAAACCTCACGCACGACCCGAAGCCTCAATGGCCCCGGAAGCTGCCGTGCAAACCCTAAACCCTTATACCTGCAACAACAAGACGCGGCGAACCTCCCACATCTGCAGTGGATGGCGTTGAATAGCCAGTGACCGTCGCACGCTGGCTGAGGCAGTCCTGCGCCAGGGACCACGCTGAGGGTTTAGGGCTCAAGGCTTTAACTTTATGATAGTTTTTTGGGCTGAAGGCTTCGGTTCGGGAGTTTCGGGTCCAGAGTTTAGGGTTTTCGGTGCCAAGTTGAGTTGAAGCAGAAGACCTACGTAAGAGGAATCAAAAGTTCAACACCACTTCAAGATGCCGGCAACCAGTGTGAACGCATACCCCTTACACGGAAAACACTTCAATAGCAAATAAAAAATCCTAAACCCCTTGTGCTTTCAGATGGAGTTTTGAGAGCACTTGCTAAGGAGGATTGCTGAACTGGAGCCTCACAGGACAAAGTCCGAACAAGTTTATGCGCATAGTATATATATATATATACACCGTATATATAATATGTCTAGTATATTCATAGTATATGTGTACATTATATATATATATATGTTTATTATAGTAGCCCTACAAGATCTCTTACAGGCACAGTCCTTACACTCACATAAGGCCTTGCGGCAGATCGCAAAGCAAACGTGGGTTAGGATCGGATATCTAATCGGCAATGACGAGTCAACGGCCTGACTGATTAGGATGCGATGGGAAAAGGGGCCCTGGTCCAACACTTCAGCCCGTATCTCGGAACACGATTCCCCAAAAATTCCGGGACGCACCTCCGCCATCCGTCTCAGCCGCAAAGCCGTAGCTGGATGCCACCTTTTGTTCTGCCGTCTCACCAGCAGGACGCAAAACAGGCACAGCGGAAGATTGCTGAACGAGGAGCTGATTTCTGCACACTTGCTCTGGAAGGGCCGAAGAAGTAGGATCCCCGTCATAGTCACAGTCAGGGCAGCGGGTTAGCAACCATACGCTACGGAGATGGCATCGAAACTTTTGAAACCGAGACTCTCCAAAGGCATCTGAAACGACGGCGACGTCGTTGTGACAGCAGTCATGTTGGCTCCGCGTACTTGTGGAGCCTGTGACAGGGTAGTTGTAACTCCAGAGCTGAACACCGAAGGGAACACGCAACGCGGCCCCAGCAAACGGGAATCCTCAACTCTGCAGCCCTAAACTACAAACGGCCTGTTGCTGCTGCAATAAAGGCGGCTTCGAAAGCCAGCCAGTGCAGCCGAAGCAAGGCATGGCAGGGCAGCAAACAAAGCTCAGTGCCCGGGATTTGGAACTTATGTCTGAACCTGCATGTGGGTCAAAAAGGAATTGCTGCGTTTTAGGCTTAGCCCACATGGTTACAGAGTCATAACCTCGAATCTGTTTCGGTTTTTGGGCTTGAGGAAAGGTTTTAGACTTGCAGTTCAGTGTTTCAGCGCTCACTCTCGGACAGGATTCCGGCATATAGGATTACAGGGATTTCAAGTTTAGGGGCTGAAGGTCTCTTAGGCTTAGGGTTTTAAGGCCTGGGGAAGAGTTTAGAGGTCAGTGTACGGCACGGGGTTCAGGGTTTGGGCGAGTGTTCAGGTTTTTCAGAGTTTGTTTATGAAGGGCTTTGACGTAGTGTGTTACGCGACTTTCGGGCTATATACAGGAACTCCTGCTCTCTGAGGCGATAGTTCCGCTCAAAGTGGCTGCGGACAGGAGGAGGGGAAGGAGGAGGAGGAGGACAGGGTTTCGGGGTTTAGGAGCAGTAGCAGTAGCAGTGAAAGCAACAGTAACAGAAGTTGCCGTCTGAGAGGGGTCGTGCCTTGATTCAGAACTTCTCTAAGGAGGTCTAAGGAACCGTAACAATGATTTACTAGAAATAATGATTGTTCAGCCTTCTACAGTAAAAGGCACGGAAAAATCAGGCCCCTTTTGGACGCCGCCTAGGTCGGCTCCAGCGGGCTCCGCTGAGCGCTGCGGGAGGTCCTTGTGGGCTGCTTGGCTTCGGCTCTACGGGTTTAGGGCTTTGTGTGGAGGGCCTTTACAGGATTACCTGGACCCTATAAAGCACCTTCCCTTTTAGGGCTTATAAAAAAGAAATCATACCAAGGACCCCTAAATTTTAGGGGTCCTTGGTATGATTTCTTTTTTGTAAGTCCTTCAACAGGTAGATTGTTCAGGGTCTTCGGGTTTAGGGCTTCAGAGACGTTGGCTTTAGGGCGCGGGGTTTCCCACGATACATAAACTTTGTTGACAAGGAAGAAATCCGCCTCGATGCTTCAAGCCGGTGACGAAATCTCAAGTACCATGGTAGCAATTGAAGAGCGCATGAAAATGAGAGTAGAAATCAAAATCATCAAAATCATAACAACATTAGCGGCGAATCGTCAACTTACACGTTCAACAAGAGCCGCTTACCCCTCAAAAAACCAAGCGCGCATGCTTTGGATGGTCCTTTGTAGGCTGGCTCGTGTCAGGCTGGGGCGACTCCTTCCGCAAGACGAAACTAAGAAGGCACCAGGCTTCCGCGATTTCATCCACTCTCCATTGTAGCCCAAATACCTGAAAGCCCGTATTCGAAGGGTGTATGGGGAGTCCTGGTTGTGGGCCGAAGCGTGGGGAGATTCAGTCTGGATGGTTGCTGGGGATGGGAGCAGCTTTGGGGGCCATGTCGTCTCTGCACTTGCGGAGGGGCAACGTCGAGGCTGTTGCAAACCCTCAGCCAAGCGCACCGTTAACATCCTGTTTCGGCCCACAGTTATAGTGGCATTAAACTGAAGCCGTAGTTAACATCTAGATGCCCCTGCACCCAAATCCATTTCCCCAAGCCGTCCTCCTGCACGGTAGCCGCTGAGGGTGCCTCTGGTGGCGCAGGGGTCGAGCCCGGAGCCTTCTCGGCGCGGCAATTTGGACTTCTCAGATTTCGGGTTCCGAGCCAAAACTCCTAGGATGAAAGGGCAAAGGTGAGAAATAACAAACCATAATTTTGACGCTGGTGCACCAACAGCAAGGTTTGCAATGGCTGAAGTGTCTACATTCAATTTCCGTGCTTCGGAGACGGGGGAAGATCTGCAGGTGCTTTAAGGGAGGAATAGGGAGGACTCAGACCCTCTGGCACCCTATAAAGTCTACCTTGAACACAAACCTTTAAAAACGACTACTAGGCTGAACCCAAGTGCAGAAATAGCGGGAACATGCATCTCTAGCGGCCCTTAATCGTAGGGGCTCAGCGACAGCGTGGTCGAGTCGTGCGGTTCACTTCAGGTAAATCATCTCAGCACGACCACTCGTCTTTGCATAAACCGTGATTGAAGCCTCATCCTTCTGCCATCCTGCGCTTTAACCAGTAAGCCTGAACAAAGAAAGAAGTTGGGTGAAGTATACAATGCATCTATACACTAAGCCGAATTCAGGCAAGAAATTGAATGAATTGGACGATCCATCTTTCATACTTGCCCGTCGTAGAGAAGTTCTGGGATGTCCACAAATAAGTCTGACAGCGAGAAGAAGAAACTCCTGTCTCCTCTACTCAAAACCTGAGTTGCTAGATAAATCCAAAAAAGTCGGCGCTGCAAAATCCCAGTTTCTAGAGAGCTTGATTTCTAGCTTTTCCTAGCTTGTCTATCTTCTTGTGCTATTTTATAACTTTCCCAGTTATTGCTAACTTCGTCTGGCTTTCATAGCAAACTCCAATACAGCTGTTCACAGCCTTTTCTTCATTGTTAACAGCTTTTGCAGTGTTTTACTTTGTCCTGGCTTTCCTTGTTTTTTCCTGGAAATTCCGGATGTTTTTGGATCTTTCCTCAGCAGGCAAGAGTAAGCTCATTAGTGAGTTACGTAATAAGTCTGCTTGAGCTTGCCTGCCTCGACTTCCACACTCACAGGGCCAGGAGGTGGTGCGGGAATCGGGGGCCTCAGGGAAAATAGAGGCCCAGAACATCGACATCAAGGTATCGGATTTAGAGATTTAGGATGTAGTGGCTTCAGGCTTGGGAGTCTGAGGCTTTGGGTTCAAATCTCACGGCACAGTGTCTACACCTGGGAATTTGGGGGTTACAGGTTGAGGCCTTAAAGATGTAGGACTTGGTGATTGAAGGATTTGTTTCTTGTCTTGGATTTTGCTGCGATTAGTCCAGCCGGTCTTCAAAGGCATGGCTCTGGGGTTGAAGGGTGTAGGTTTAGGGTTTAGGGGAGTTCAGAACGCTTCGGCCGCTTAGGAAGCGTGAAAGATACTTGCGCTCGCGCTTGCTTGCAGTGGTATTGTGACAAGCTGAGTGAGATCAAAAGCCTGGCCCCTTGCGCCTTGGATCCAGAACACGCAGCCCTGAAATTGACACCTACAGAGCTCAAACCTAGAATACCCTCTTATAATTAGACCCGCAAAGAACCCTAGCAATACCCATGCAAACCCCTTAAACTTAGCTTGGAACCCCAAACCTTCCAGACGCAAATCTCGAGCGCCTTCGGCAAAGCATCACATTGCAAACAGACCAAGGCCGCCGCTCTTCCGCGGCATCTCCTCTTGGGCAATACAAGCCAAAGAGAACCACAATAATAACAATCATCAGAATCAACAACATCGTAATAGCCATAATCATGGATAAACAACAGTAAACATCAGAATCCGTGCTACTACTAGTAGTCATAGCTAATAGTAAGAGCAATAATCACAGTTAGTTGAGAACCAACAGTAGCAACAAAGGTTAACACCAATAAAAAATCATGATATCAACTGCAAGTGATAATCGAAAATGAAATACGTGGACGGGAATGATAATCACTGACAAGAATAGAAGTAGTGTCAGGACTAAGCCGTTCGGTTACTATAGGGGCCTTAATATTTAGAATAGGGTTTTTGGGGCCTGTTATACTATAAATATGATCGAACAGTTCCCCTTAACCCTAAACCCTGAGCCCCTAAGACAAGGCGAGAGCATCTCTTATAAGCCGAAATCCCTAAACCCCGGACAAAACTCGACAAATCCAAGCGGACGAGCGGCGTAGATCCGTCTCGGAGGTTTCCAGAAGCCAGCAGGGCTGCCTCCCCGAGGTTTAGGGTTTATAGGGTTTTCAGGGCTTCAATTACATTCAGGGCACTCTATCATGAAGCTGGCTTGGTGTCCGGAATCTGGGCCTGCAAACTGGGCCGAAAACCTCAACAAAAAGCTGCTTAACGGTCAACGTTGCTTGTGCCCAGCT